>JAPYZJ010001472.1:0-50677 GCA_030522765.1 Ophioninae sp. B BG-2022a | reverse complement strand
AGGTACGCCAAATTAGAAAAATCGTAAAAACGAAAACTCGAGAAAACGGGCTTTAAAGTTTGTTACCTGCCCGTATACCTGCTCGACACTCCACTACGTCCAATGCTGTATTTTTGGAAATTTTTCGAATTGGGCTATAAAAATTTGTCTAGACATTCTTAGATACGTCAGGAATAGATTTAAACACTGAAAAAAATCGATTTTTTTTTACCTTCTAATTCAGGATCCGACCTTAACGAACCCTCTTGATTTTCCTCGTTTTTTCGCATCCGAACTTGTTTTCAGTTTTTTTTTTATCATCGTGCTTCATAGCGTTTTTTTCCACCCTGAGTCGTATAGATATTGAAAAGCTACACGTGTTCTTTATTTTTTTTATTCTCGCCACAAAAGTCGATATCCGAAGCGTTCGAACAGGGGTGAGTGTCGGCTGATATTCACCCGATATTTCATCCCGGGGCTGTACAATGGACACAAGAATGACAACACGAAGATCGTAAAGGGACCACGAATTTTTGCGGAATTCCTTGAATGACTCGAATTTCGGAAATGCCGCAAAGGTCTTAAAGTTCGGTGCAACGAAATTTTTTTTTTCGTATTTTTATTTCTTCACTTTTTGCATTTTGCAAACATTTTTTCATTTGGGTTTGAATTATAGAATAAAAGGGCCTTAAAGTTTGAAGAATGGAATCGTGACGGTTGTGAAATTTGCATTGTTCAACTGCAACAGATTTTTTTTCTCATCTTCTTATTTTTATTATTATTCCAAATAAAAAATCAGTTTTGGTTTCGGTTTATTTTAAATTTCTAAATAAAAGCAAACATTTTCGAAAATGAAAAAAAAAGAACTGTTGTTCGTTGGATCTTTGAGGGTGCAAACTTCAACGTCACAGATTCATAAATAATCTAAGAAAATACTGAAGGATTTTTTTAACGAGTGTTTATGAAAAAGATTTCGAAAAATTTTAACGATTTTCGTTCTATGGCTACTTTCGAAAATTCAATCTCGTTACCCAAATGTGAATAATTGTAAAAATACGTTACCTGTTTAAATTTAACTAGAACGGGTATAGAAAAATGCATATGAGTGAAAAAATAGTTGACGATAAAATCGTCGACGAATTTCTCCAAAGTTTGCTTTTGTCATGGTGTAAATATTTGCATCGATGCAACGCCGTGAAACTTTTTTTCTGTATTTTTATTTCGTCACTTTTATTATATTACAAAAAATATATCAAATAAAAATTTTAGATTTCCAAAAAAAAAAACGACCTGTAAAACCACTAGAGGGTTTTCGTAACGAACATTCGTGAAAAAAAATTCTTCCGGATGAAAAGCAATAATTCGTTGCATTCCAATGCTGCATTATTTTGTAGCGCCATAAAAAAAAATTACTCGTACATTGTTAAAATCGATGGAAATTTACATTTGACAAATCATTTATGTATTTTCGTGCGAACGTTTGATCCACCAAATTTCAACGGAATTAACGAGAGACAAAACGAATCAAGTTTTCGTTGAAAACACTCGGCGTATTTTTTTTTTCTCCGATTCGACACACGTAAATTGCGTTTCGCTTTTATTCAATTGTGCAATGGGTTTATCATCATTGTCACTGAAAAAGGAACACGTGGTCGACACGCAAAAAAAATCGTCCACGATTCCAAAACCGGAAGTTTGAATATAAATTATTGTACGAACTGATCTTCCGATTTGATCTGTTCTAGCCTCCCCTCTTCCCCCATCAGTTGGATAATCATGGATTGTTTAAAGTTTAACAAAAAGCAGAGCAATGAATTTTTTTCGTTTTGTTCGTATTGGGCAATTTTTGTTGGCTCATTCTGGCTAACAATATCATTGAACTGTAAAGATCCTTATTGAGAATGCATAATTTAATACTTTTCTATTTCCGTTGCATCTTAATGATGCACACCTTAATCTCATAAAATCGAAAGAACGAAAGTCCTCGTGCTGAGATAAAGGCAATTCGATCGGTCAAAATGGCCCTTGCAAATTACCATCGAACGGACTGACGTTTTGGAAAATCATGAACAACAAATCTGTTCAAACTTCACCAAAATTTGATAAAAAGAATTGAGTTTTTTTTTCGAACAACGTCAGTCGACGTTTACGAGATACATTGACATTTCTTCTCCTTATTTTCCGAATCTTTATTTATCCCTGCATCGGATGCTCTTTGTCCTAAATTAACGTCGTAAATCTCTAACAAATAACGCAAAAAAGTTTCTGTAAAGTTTGCCTGAAGTTTGCCTGAACAGGCAAAAATATTGGCTTAGATCGATTGAATTTAACAAACGATCTAAAACTGGTAATAGAAATAATATTCAGGTTTGTTTGGGTTAACAATCCGCCTATACCGACCAAAAAAATTGAGCAACTGAAAAAAATGAGTATTCGTTGAATTCCAGTGATTCAAACTTCATTTTAAAAAACAAATTTGAGAATAAGTTTCCATTTGCTTCTGCACTTTTCTCAGTCGACATTTCTCAACTCTTTAATGATACACCATGCATCGTTTTTGAAGATTCGACCAAACAGTCCTCACTGATCGATCGTCGAATGAAAACGATTCGATTCTTACGAAACTTTGTTTTGATTCTATTGGCACGAAGCCGTCGATTTTCCGATTCTAATGATCGGTATTCGTGGCATCCATGGTATTTACTGTTTTTCGCTATGAGTATCAAATAGCAATTTCAATCATTCTCATTACGCAACGTTTCTACGTTTTCGACAGCCGATTCTTTTTTTCGCTAGTTCTCGTTGTATATCAGCAAAGCTTTTGCTTTTCGTTTCAGGAACGTAAACGATTACGAAAAAGAACGCCAATAGGCACGAGCCAGAAAAAACGAAATAAACCATATGTAAATTACCAACGAGATCGCCGATCACTTGATATAGTTTCGAAACAGCGAATCCTAGTAATCCATCAGAAATAGTGATGGCAGCTCCAGCGATCGGTTTCGCACTAGTTGGAAAAAGTTCTCCAATGAGTGCATTGGGCAAAGTCCCTAGGCCGACCTGATAAGCGATTTGGAAAAGTATAACATCGATAACCGGCAAAAGATTGATAGAGGTAAGATCACACCCACGAAATTCGACGAGAAGATAAGTCGCCAGTATACCGAGGGTGACCGCTGATCCGAGTGTGGAAACGATGAGGAGTGGGCGTCTGCCAGCACCTTCGACCAGACCAGTCGACAAAGTGCCCGAAACGAGTCCAACGGCTAGTACTATTATCGTCGCGATGTTCGAGTCAATCGCAATGTTGGTATTTCTGAATAGCGTTTCGAGATATTGCATAGTACTGAAACTGCCGCTTAATTGTTGTGTCACGATGAGTCCAAAAACTATGAGGAAAGCTCTTCTGTTGTTAGACGAAAATAACCTGCGCAGCTTTGACGTCCAGTCTTCGGAGTCGTCACGATTCTCGTCGATGTTTCTCAGCACGTTGTCAAGCTCAATTTTCGCTTCTTCCGGTTCTTGAATACCTTTGAAAAAGGCAAGTGCCTCCGTGGCTTTTTCGTTCATACCTTTTGATGCTAGGTAGTAAGGAGTTTCCGGAAACCAAATGAACGTAGCGAGAAAAACAATTGGCACCGAAAGCATTATTGCGCCTAAAACTGTGTAGGTTACCCAAGGACCTACACTGCACGCCAACAAAGAACCCGTGAAAACGTTCACTGCTATCAATGTACCCAAAGCTCCGCGAATATTCGTGTCCGCAACTTCGGAAACGTACATTGGATTTGTCGTATACGAAATACCAACACCGATACCCAAAACTAATCTGGAAGCGTAGAGGGATACGACGTTGCTAGCCAATAATACGATTATCCAACCGACTATGTAGAAAATACTGCTGAACATCAGACTGAACTTTCGGCCGTGTCTCGACGCTAACCAAGCGCCTAGAAAAGGACCGATCATCGAACCTATCACCGTTAAAGATACGATCCATGAACTCTCGTCGCTCGTGATCTTCACGGGCACTTGGTCACCCTCCTTCAGACGCGAGAGGATCGTTGTTGTCCAACCGTAAACAGTGCCAGCTGCTATCATCGATAAGGTAGCTGAAACAGTCGATCAAGCTGTAATGTGGAAACTATAAGCTATAATGTTTTTTTTTATACGAAGTTTGTTTGGGTTTGTTTGGGTTTGTTCTTCTGCAAGATAAAAAAAACGTAATTCTTTTTGGAGTCATTTTTCGTATTTCCACGTGAATGGATGTGAAATTTAATTTCGATTTATATTATCTTGTATTATTTAGAAATTGTCTTGGATATTTGCAGACTAATTTACCTGATATGGACGCGAGCCATTGTTTCCACTGAGTTCGATTGCGATTTCTATCCATTTCGAAATCATGAACTTTTGGGCCTTCCTCGGGAGTCTCGAGCTTTAAGAAAAACCATCAATATCATTGCAGCTGAATTTTAGTTAATCGAGGCATTCGTTTTTATTTTCAATTATTTTTTTATCTCATCAATTATTTTCCGATCATTTATCTTTTGCGTTAATTCAATAACCCGAATTTCTGCATTGCAAATTCCTCTTTGAAGAAGTTTTGCACAAAAATCTTGAATTGATAAATTAATGAATAAATATGTACGTATCAAATTAATGAATATCAATTCAATGACCCAATTTGATGACTTTATATTATCAGCCGACTCAATTAATCAAATGTAATATTTCAATTGATTAATTTCGTAATTGAATTAATTATTTTAACCTCTCTATTAATTAAATTCGAATGAATAACCCAATTTAGTAATTAAATATCCACCTATTCGGAAATAAATAAATAAATTTAGTATAAATAATTCAATTTTAATAAATGTTATATCAATCGAATAATTCAACTAATGGGTCGTTCTTCTTTTCAACCTACAATAGAACGACGTATTTCTGTTTTTTTTTTGGTTTTTGAACTACACATAATTGTGACTTCTGTGGGATTAAATAAAAAAGTTGTTTCAGTGTTTTCACTAGGACTAATTAAAGTTTCCTTTCCGGCTATTAAAAATTCTTTTTTAACCTCGGTTTTTTGAAAAATCGTGTGACAGAGTGGGCTTTTTCTGTGGATACCACATTCTACGGAAAACAAACGTATAAAATATGCTGGTTAGAGAAAACGAAAAATTACATAAAATTAATAAATAATAAAACATGGAAGTTTATTCGAAACGAATTAAAAAACCGTAAATATCAATACTCCAACGAAATGCCATAACAAGACGAAGGACAGACTATAGTAGGTTAAAAAGAAAAACGACCCTAATACAACCGATGAATTTTTGTTATTTATTAAACTAATTATAAAAATTAATTAATCAAAAGGATAATTCGTTCCCTCAATGTTTTCGATCAAATAACGAAAACTCCGGAAAACGTTCATTTATGATAACCAATCAATGAACTCGACCACAGCAAAACTCGAAAATTACTGCTGCCACGTCCATTCTGCATTCGCCTGAATCATGAATTTCGAAAAATCGAAGAAAACGCTTACTTCTCTCGCATGAGAAAAATCCCTCATCGTAGCTTACTTCAAATCGAAGCGAAATAGCTTTCGGGAAGCGGGCCCAATGCGGAGCTCATTTCAACGGACGATTCGAGCGCGCATGCGCTTAGAATGGGGAAAGCCACGTTTTTTCACTCCATAACCTAACCCTACTGGCAAACTCGACGAGTATCGTATTAAATCACTATTCTCATTGACTGTTTCTACATTCGTCTGGGGTACAAGAGATTCCCGATGGTTTATTGTCGATTCGTTGAAATTCTCACCAGAGAGTCGATTGTTGTCGCCATGATGACATATCTTCGCTTCTACGTTGTTTCGTTTCGTTCGCGCACATCCACGACTCTCGAGAAACGTTATCCAGCGCGTGCACGTTCTAACGACTGCGACAACATCAACGCCGAGTGAGAAACTATTCGCGGTTTGTTTTTCCACTCTATTCGATCGTGTAGAAAATTGAGAACGCGTCAGCGTCTACCAGTGTCTAACGTTTTTGTATATATAATCTCAGTAGCGCCGCAACTGGCGGTCTCATAAGCGAAAGAGGGAGAAAAAAAACGTTCGTATCTTGGCGTCATTCAGCTGAGATAACACGTGGCTACCACACGCTCACACAATCAGCACCAAAACGCTTGCCCTTAAACGCGAGATAGGCCGTTTTGGCACTTCGACACAATTCGACTGATTTTTTTACCAAAATGTCAATTTTCGTGTATTTTTCGACGAAATCACTATTTTTACGCTAATTTTACAGTTTCTCGTTAAATATGGGAAAAACAGTCATTGTTTGTAGGTGTGTGATTTTTTGCTCGACGAACCCAAACAAATACAAGCAAACCCAAACGAACCCAAAGAAACACAAACAAACCCAAACGAACCCAAAGAAACACAACCAAACCCAAACAGACCAAAGCAAACCCAAACGAATCCAAAGAAACACAAACAAACCCAAACCAGACCAAAGCAAACCCAAACAAACCCAAACTAAAACAGTGAAATCGGTATGAAAATCGAGAATTGACTCGTTTTCGTCGATTTCAGGCCCTAAAACGCGAGATAGGCCGTTTTGGCACTTCGACACAATTCGACTGATTTTTCGACCAAAATGTCCATTTTCGCGTATTTTTCGAGGAAATCACTATTTTTACGCTAATTTTACTGTTTCTCGTTGAATATGACAAAAACAGTCATTGTTTGTGGGTGTGTGTGGTTTTTCGCTCGACGAACCCAACCAAACCCAAACAAATACAGGCAAACCCAAACGAACCCAAAGAAACACAAACAAACCCAAACAGACCAAAGCAAACCCAAACAAACCCAAACTGAAACAGTGAAATCGTCACGAAAATCGAGAATTGACTCGTTTTCGTCGATTTCGGGCCCTAAAACGCGAGATAGGCGGTTTTGACTCCCACACGCTCACACACACTATTCCTAATCCCAGAAATGAAGAAAAACACGAACCAAAAAAAAAATACTTTAGTTTTAGGTTTTTTGTTTTGAGAAAAAGTGTTTCTCGAAACTTTGGTTATGACACGAAGAATGCGCGGGAAAGATCCTCGGACGATTCTCCCGGCAACGTTGGAACCCTATTTATTCGACTTTGCTTATCCCACATCGAACGGATAACGAACGACCGACCGATCGTACACGCTCACTTCGCCACCCGTCCAATTGACCTTAATCGTATTATTAGTAATTATAATTAGGCCCTGAGCACAGCGCAGAAATCGTGCTAGAACACTAATTGCAAGACGAACCTCACCTTAAGAGAACGCCATGGCGTGGACTTTTATGGATAAATATACGGTTTCCAGCGGGCTTAAGACACCACAGGATTCAAATAATCGCCGGATTTTGATTTTGTGGTCTTTTGATAACGATGTTTTGAAATAGATATCTTTTGAATTTTTATATTTTGATGTTTCTGTTTTCTGGAATTTCTATTTGAAAATTTTTTTTTTAATTTGTATCTTTTGAAATCCCTATTTTTTCGAAATTTCTACCCTCTGAAATTTGCCTTTTGGCATGGCAATCGTTTAGGATCGCAGTTTGTGAAATTACAATCTTTTGAAATTACGATGTTTTGAAAGATTGTAGAAATGGTTTTATTCAAAAGATTGTAAAAATGTTTTTATTTAAAAGATTGTAAAAATGTTTTTATTTAAAAGATTGTGAAAATGTTTTTATTTAAAAGATTGTAAAAATGTTTTTATTTAAAAGATTGTAAAAAGATTGCTATTTAAAAGATTGTCATTTCACAAAATTGCTGTTTGCAGTGAAATTTTCCTTTCACTATAGGATTATAGATTTTTCCAAGATGATAACGTTCGGATCGTTGGAATGCAACGGAAGTTGATATTTCTTCGATTGTTTTCTTTCTGCCACTTGCATGGATTTTCACGGAAATAAAGCTCGATGTGAATTTTCAAAATGAAAATATTAATCGGAAACATAATTTTGCAGAAATGAGTAGATTGAAAAAAAAATTTTTTAAAGATACAAAATATTTCAAAAAATAAATTAGGCAGATTCTTCACTTCTATTTATTCTCCATTTAAGCAAAATTCAATGAAATTGTATTTCCGTTCACTTACTGGGCACTATATGGAAAATGTTCATTTCGAAATTTTTATCCGCGCGCTTTTCATCACTTTTATTGTTATTTGCATATAAAAACGTTTTAATTTTGATACTGAACAGTTTAATTATTTCCAACGGTTACAAATTTTCCGTTGATTGGTTAACATTTTCCCGGAAGTTTGCGTGACTTTTCACGACCAGTAGTAAAACTAAACTGTACCTTCTCCTGAACTTAGGATTTCCGTAAGTCACTCTCGTTTTTCTTATCGTCAGTGTCAACAATTCTAGCATTGATGGATCGTCTTTATTTTTGCCGTTTTTATTGCACGCTTCCCCCTCACCCTGACCGATAAGGATGATTACATAAAATGGAAATTGAGTTGACATTACGTTCTATTATTTCATAATCAATATATTTGCTTGGTGTTACGTTTCGTTTGCGTGTATTTTTTCCATACCATAAAAAACTCAAAATCAGTTGCAAAACCGTGAACATTTATTTTTTATTTTATGTAGTAATTTTTTTGTTAGATATTTTTAACTTCTCTAATATATATATTTTTATTTAATTAAATAATAATTTTTTACTTCGATTATTTTCTTTGTTTATGAAGTATGAAATTACGAAAAATAATTTAGGAAAATTCAACACAAATTCACGATGTTGGTTTTGCATTATTGAAATTTCACGAGAATGTATTTTTTCTTTCGTTATTTTTTTCACTGCTTTCAAGATATGAAAATTGAACAAATATTGTTTTTTATTTTCATTAGAGATCTGTAGCATTAATCTGGGAAAAAATATGGAAGACGATAAAACTAAAGAAAAAAAGGAAGAATTTTTCCTTGCAAACGTCGTTTCGCATAAACCCTTTTCATGTTTCCTCGAGCTAAAACCTGAAACGTGATTTTATTGGGCACGGTAATGAAGAATTTTTTATTTATTTTTGAAATAAATAAAAATGAAATTGAAATACTACCATGGGGTACAATGAGATTCCAATTTCCTACTAATTGTGTCACGTAAAAATATGAGAAATAACACCCAGTGCATATAAAAAAATATAAAACTGTTTATTATTGTTAAATATCAATTATTATCAATAATAAAAATGAAAAATGGCAACATAATTTATAAGAACTTCGGTTGGATGTTTTTCGTCATTTTGACATTCGAAGTTACGTTTTTTGTTTGAAATGCTTGTACGACATCGCTTGTACGATCATTGTTCCAACTATTTTCTCACTATCTTCATTATATTTATTGTAAAATATTTCATTATTTATCATTATAAAAAAACGTTCCTTTTATTATTGCCATTATAAAAATGGAAACAAACCCAAACAAATTTGAATGTATTTATTTTTACCTTATAATGAGTATAAATTTAATAAATATAATTGAATTAAAAATCCTTACGTATTCAATAAAGATAGTGCCGATAATTCTTATCAGTAAAAATGAAAATGAAAATAGAAAAAAAATTTGAATGTATTTATTCTTATATAATTAATATTAATTAAATTCCAAATCGCCTCGTATTTAATGATAACAATAACGAACGAGAAATCGGATTTGGGCTTACGAGAGACGAATAATCGACGACAGGATTTGCGCTCGTATTTCGATGATCCCTCGATTTCAATCAGCGAAGAAAGCTTCGTTGGCATCGTCCGCAATCACGTGTTTGCCTTCTCGTCGCTACTTGTACCCCACAAGTTTGTGCATTATTTTATACGATCGATCTCTAATTTTATTGCTCGAAATATTTATTTATATTATATATATATATATAAATATATAAATAAAATATATATTAATAAATATATATATTATAATAAATATACTATATATTTTTATTTTACTATATATAAAAAATATATATATATATTATTTATTTATTTATTTATTACATTTGCAACAATTACACCGAGTTTCGCGCGAAAAGTATCACTTATTCGTTTTTAAAGTCTTACGTCGTTGGGCACCCGATTGCCACGGAGTTACTCCAAAAGAGACTGTTTCCGATCGTAGTCAATTCCAGCCAATTGTCCGACAGTTAATCGGTGTCGCACTTCTGTTTTTATTCGAGCACGCGTGGTTCCTCCCCTCGTAAATTTCGACAGAAAAGCATCCGCAGAAACGCGGGCTTAATCAATTTAAAACACTCAAGACCAGCTGAAATAATTCGAAAAAAAAAAACGATCAATTCAGTCTATTTTATTGTTACTCCCGTGTGAAAGTTGAAATAAGGGGGGAGGGTTAAAACGAATGTATTTTAGGAACATGAATTTTTGAATTTACGATATTTTCAGTGCAATTTATTTTTCAACGGATTTGCAAAAGTTCGAATGTTCGAATTAAATTGCAATGGACGAGATTTTTTATTGAAAAATATCAACATTGTGAATTCAATATTTCGTTCGAATACTAGGCGGATTGTAAATTAAATTTGTTTATTGAAATGTATAGACTTTATGTAGAAAATATTTATTATAAATAGCGATACTGTGCAGTGAATAAAAAGAAATTATTTGGATTCTTCACACGAAATTATTATTAATGTATCTTCATTTTCTTTTCGTTCGAATTTTCCTAATATTTTTTTAAACCGACGAAATGTATATTTAGATAAGTTATCGAATACACAAATTAAAATAATTAAATAATAATTCAAATGGAAGTATATACCTTTTTTAGAAGAGAAATAATTTTAAAAAGTGTGAGATGGTCAAATATATTTTTTCCACCACTGTAAAATAAAATAAAAAATTTCGATCGAAAAAATATCGTCAAATAAATTATCTCGATTGAACAATAATTATTTAGTCGAATAAATTATTTTGTTTGGGTTTGTTAGGATTTAAAAATAAGGAAAAATATATAAAATATAGTCAAATAAATTATTTCGATTGAATAATAATTATTCAGTCGAATAAATTATTTTGACTAAAAAATATCGAAACTATTTATAAAATACAATAAAAAAATATCGACATAAAAAAAATACTTCAATCGAAAAATCAATGAAAAAAAAAAATAGTAATAAAACTTTTCTACCTTTCCTCGAACTATCGAACTATTTTTATCGTTCGCTTTTCTGCCACTGAATAAAAATTGATAGGTCGATCGTAATTGTATCATATGTTTTCCTGACTGGTAGAAATTGTCAAAAGCGCGGATTTATCGTTGAACTTTCATATCATCTGTCCAATCCAGTCCGCACGATGGCTTTTCCCAGAGATTAGCGTTTATCGGTTTGCGGTTATCGCACACGATACTGGGCGAAATTATCGCAGAAAATTCTCGTCGATAAAGCGCTGCACTTTGGTCGAGAGATTTTCACGAAAATCGGGCCGTGTATTTTCGTTAATCGCATTGAAACGCACATTCACTTGCACTCACGTGATAAATTCGAGTAACGATTGGAATAATTAACTTTTCTCGTTTGTTATACTGATTCCAGATTATCAAAATGCATAACTGGGAAAATAAAAAAATAAAAAAAATACATTTCACTTCCAAGGTATAAAACGTATTATTATGTTAGCGATCACGTAATATTTTTAATACTTATTTTTACTCCTTCGCATTATTATTTTTTATTTATTGTTTATCTGGAACTCCTTTATTTCAAATGTCGCGAAAGCGATGTAATTTTTGCCGGAACATCCTACGGACATTTCAGAAAGAAAATATTAATGATGAAAAAATAATAATGAAGAAAATAAGTTTTCAATAAAAACAAATACGCCATTAAAAAAAGGTGTAGTAATCTTAATCATAATAATGATGTCAATAGCATATAAAAATCGATATATATATATAGATATATATATATAAACAAAAAAATGTTCAAAAATAATCAGTGAATAGTGAAAATTAATCGTAATAATTGAATGTCTATAATATTATTATTCGTAATCAATAATACTACTCATAACAAATGCAATTAATAAAACATTAATTGTTATTATTAATTAAGATTGAACTATAATATTTAAGGGGGCGAAACATTGATAATGGATTTAAAAATGACGTTCAATTTTATGAGAATTAAGCGGAAATATATATTCTTCAATTGCTTCAATTTTTTGTCGCAGATATACGTAACGAAAATCTTTCACTCTTTTTCTACGTAAATTTAAAAATCTACTAATTAAATATGAAAAAAAAAACATTATCGAAATACTGAAAGTCAGGGAATAAAAATATTTTTTTACCACTTCTGTTGCATGACAAAAATGAAAGTTTAATGATTATTTGATTAGGTACGACTACGAATGATTAGATCGATGATACAATACTGAAAATATGCATATGGTTAGATGACGATCGATCGAGTCATTGTTAACGAAGAAATGAGTTTTCAAGAACTTATCTCACGTTAATTTATTGAAACCTTAATTGTCACAGTTTCTGGCATCCTATGCCACATTTATAGGTTTAGAAAAATCATCGATTGGCCGAGATTTATCAAACGTCTTGTACCATATCGCGACAAAATAATAGTTCATTATTATGGGAGTAGGACAGGTATATTTTCTTGTATCAAATTGCAATAACACATTGCAACAATAATCAAGTCGCATTAATTAAATAAGATCTGCATTTTACAAAGCAATAAGTTACATAAATTCCATACACGAAATGCAAAAACACTTTTGACCAGTTTTCACGGTGATTCGCATTTTTTTTTTACAATTATTCGATGAACGCGAGACCGGAAACGTCAATTATAATTGTCGTATACACGTGTAAAAGCGACGTGTCTTTGTTCGTGTTGTTGTGTTCGTATGCGTTATTATTATTATTATTCTTTTGCATCTCTCGTATCCCTTTTTTTTTCGTTAAAGATGTTTTCAGCCGTCTGCAATGTTTATCGTGTGTACGCGTGTTGTCTCTGTTGGCTCTCTATTATAAATCTATAGCATCGAAATATTCGTTTTTTTTTTAATTTACGATTTTTTTTCTCATTCATTTAACCTCTACGTTCGTGTATATCGTTACAAAGGGCGAGTAATAGCGAAGAGGTAAATTTTCTCTTTTTCTTTCCTTTGTTCAGCGTAAATATTCAGCGCTTAAACAAAAAAACAAAATAAAACAGAAAAAAGATCGGTACGCGTTCGAAGTTTTTTTCCTTTTTCTTTTATTCGTTCTGTCCGAGTTTGCACTGGAAGACTTTTGGGACTCTCGACGAACGTGAATCTTCGTTCACTCATCGAGACTGATAGAGACAGAAAATGGAAGAGAGAGAACGTATTTCTAGATAGGGACAAATTGGTTTTCACTTTAGCACCAAATCCACCTGGAAATATCAATCGAAAAAACAATCCCAACGAGAATCGGTCGAGTAAAAAAAAAAGAATAATTATTCAGTTCCGTTGCATATTTGATACAAGCGAAATAATTTTTTTTTTAGTTATTATCTACTTTATCACGGAGTTGAATTTCTCATCAGCGACCCTCAACGAAATACTTTTTTCTATTTCTATTTTTCATTATTTTACAAAATCATATCGTTGCAGATTAGTCGTAGATTACTAAATAAGAATTCGAAAAAAATGCACGATTCACTAATATCGAAGATCTGCTAAAAAAGTTTTTCGGAAATTAGAAAAAAAATATTGATTTCGTTATTTGACAATGATGTAAATTTCAACGGCGTGATTTTTCCTCGATCGGTCGGAATTTATTTTTTAATGGTTACTTCGTAATATTTACCCCCAGTCCTCCCCTCTCTCTTCCTCTGACTCTTGCGGTAGACAAAAAATGTATTTTTGCCAAGCAGTCTTTGCAGGAAAAAAAAAACATTAGCACGGTAAAGAAAAAGCTTTCCCCACTGCTCCGGTAGGTTTTTGGGATTTTTTTCCTTTTTGGAATTTTCACGCTTGATTCGACGATTTAATTTTTTTTATTTTTTTTTCGTCATTGAAAAGCACGAAGGTTCGTGCCTAGATTCCATGGCTACTCTCTTGATCGTGCAGTTCGAGAATTTTCGTTTCTCCCTTGGTTTTCGATTCTCGTCTTGGTTTTCAGGTTAAAATAAATCGTTCAGGTTCGAAGGTAAAAAGACGATAATCGTTTCGGAGATACTCGAGTTCGTTCGGACTTCTGTGAGTTTCGAGTTATTTTTTTTTCTTTTTTGCCGAGCTCGCTGGTACCCTCTTGGCGCGATTTCATTTTTCGACTGCTCGTTGAGCTCGATTTGCCGATCGTTTTTGCGCGATGAAAACGAAAAGCGATACGAAGAATAAAAAAAAAAGAAGTACAAAACAGGTTTGTCACTCGATTCTCGAGGCGGAATCATTCCTCCAACGAGCACGAGGCGTCGCCGTCGTCGTCTTTTTTTTTCCTCTTGTGACACTACGTGTCGTCAACTTCCGGACCGGGTTCTTCCGGCGATATGGATCAATCACTGGAATTAAACGAGCCATTTGAAAAATTAGGTTACGTCAGACGAATAGAAAAATTGCGATGAATAGTTGTACGAAATGCAAAAATGGAAAAAAAAAGTGACTTGAAGTTCGCATCTATGCGTGATTCCGATGAAACGATAATGATCGATCAATGCAACCAATATTTCTAACAAAACCAAGTTTTTTCATTTTTCATTAAAATTCAATAAAAAATATAAAAACGATAATATTTTCAATGAATTATTCGAATAAAATTTTAATAGATAGTAAAGAAACGTATCGCGTTTTTATTTGAAGAAAATTTCAAAAACGAGTCAACATTCTTTTCCAAGACCTAAAGAAAATTGATTCACACTGGAGAATTATTTTTAGCGCTTTTAGTCTATGAAAATTAACTTAATTCTCCTACGAGTCCTTTTTTTGTAATTTGCTATCACACGTTGTAAAGAAGCTTTCGATAATTATCAGAATTGAAAAATAAAAAATTTAAAAAACAAATTCGTTACGCTCCAATGATACAAACTTCACTGTAATAACTGTGCAAACAAGAAATTCCCAGCGAGGTCGATTGAAGTTTTTTTTTTCTTTCAAACTTATCATTCCCAAATTTATCAACCCGAACAAATCCAAACAAACCCAAACAAACAAGAAATTCCCAGCGAGGTCGATTGAAGTTTTTTTTTTCAAATTTATCATTCCCATAGGTTCAAATTTGAAACGGGAAATATTATCACTGCCATTAGCGATTTATATGACAAACATTTATCATCGTTGGTTATCCGAAAAAAGTGAAAAAATTTCGATTGAAATAAATTTGTTTTAACGTATTTCCGTTTTCTCGGTAAAAGTCCAATGGGTCGCGATATCTCATCCCTAACACGAAGCGAAATAATGAGCGCTCGAAAAAAAGCAATTTTTTTCGTTGATCTTTTTTTTATTATTTATTTATTTTTATTGGGTATCACAAATAAACCGTGGAACAAACGATTGGACGAGATGTCCTCACCTATCACTATTTTCGCTGGTTGCTTCTTCGCTGCAGTCCAGATCGAGTTCTCCCTGTATGGCGCTTTGTAGATCATCGATTCGTTGAAGTGCTAGCCTGAGATCGTCGCGAGCGACTTTGGTCTCAGCCTCGGCGGCCTCCAGAGCCTTCTCGAGGTCTCTTCGGGCTCGTGTTGCTTCCTGCTCGCGCGCAGCAACGACGCTCGACTCGTCTCTCGCCTCGCGAAGCGATCTCTGCAATCGTCTTGCCGCGTCCTGAGCCGTTTGTTCCTTCGTTCGTAGCAGGGCCGTTTCGGTTTGAAGTTTGTCAACGGATTCCTTAAGCCTCGCGATTTGGGTCTGTCGATCGATCGAAGAAATCCCCATAAAGAATGAAAAATAAACAAAAGCATTTTTTCATTGTAGAATAAATTCATTAACATCAATCGTGTCGTTGTGCGTGCAATGATAATTATCATTAATGATATTACTCATAATTAGGAGTAATATCATTTAATATCGCAAATAATTAACCCATTAAAGACTAGCGTTGCCATGTGGCACCCTGAGTAGTCAATTTAATTTACCGATCAAACACAAAAAACTACAAACCTAGCGTTGCCATATGGCAACAGGCGAAAACTCAAAAAAGTCAAATTGGGAGATATTTAATTTTTTTTTGTCATCGTCATATCCCTTTAAGGCCGGGAAAAAAAATCTTGCGTAGCTCGTTTTCGATCTTATATCTAAGTACCCATGTCCAAAGTCATCCAAGAAATATATATTTTTGTAAAGTTGAACGCAAGATCGTTCAAGAGCGTCGTTAAAAGGATATTAACTGGTCATCATTCAACCCAGATATAAAGATAAAAACAACAAAATTTGAATTTCTGAAAGTCAGTCCCTAACGGGTTAATATTGTGATATTGAAATTTATCAATACAATTCCGAAATTGATTGAATATTTATCACAACTCATATATTAATTAACGTCATTGATATTGGAATTACAATATTATTATTAATAATTTTATATACTACTATATTATCATTAATTAATATTGATGAATTATAATGAATTGTTTGGATTTAATAACGCGGTAATAATCACCAGTAATATTAAATATAATTTATCTTAAATACCGGTAATTAATAATATTGCGATCGATGCGATACTAATATTATTTAAAGTATCAATTCAATGATTTCGATGTTAATATCATACGATATTACAGAAATGATCAATCGATACTGTAATTCATTCTAATATTATAATTAATTAACAGAAATGCAATATTGATTAATTATTCACTACGATTCCAATATCCACCGATATTAATATTGGACGTGAAGTATTGCAATCAGTAATACGATGTAGAATATTGACGAATATTGTATTGTTCTTAATAATATATGAATATAACATTAATTAATATTGCTATACTTTGATAACTGAATTGGATTAAATTTGATGGCAATCATCACCAGTATTTCAAATATTATTTATTATAAATATCGATAATTGATAATATTGTTATCGATCGATTCAATATCAATATTAATTAACGTATCAATTAATTGTTTTTAATATTAATAAAACTATATTAATTTTTAATATTAACACCTTAATATTAATCAATTAAATTAATTCATTAAAACAATTTAATATTAATAAACAATCAAATAATCGATACGGTAATTAATTGTAATACTGCAACAAATTAACAAATATTCAATATTGATTAAGTTTTCACCACGATAGCAATATTCATTAATATAATTAATATCAGCAGTGTAATATCGTAATCAATAATCTGCTATATAATATTGATGAATATCGTAATTGATATTTTGAAATAATCGTTCCAACCTCGAGACGAGCTCGTGTCGTTTGTTCGAGTTCCAATTTGCTCTCGAGCTCCTTGGCGCGAAATTCGAGTCGTCTAGTGGCGAGACTGTTGGCCGTTGGATCGCCCAGTTGTTCGACGGATTCGAGTCTTTGACTCAGCTCTGAGAGCTGATCCTTCAGCGACGCTTTTTCCGCCTCCAGTGCCGCTATTTGAACCTGCGCCTCCTGCAATTGGGCCTGCTCCCCTGACACTTGCTGTACGGCTGCTCGATATTTTTTCAGTACCTGAAAGGACAATTTTACGAAAACGTTAATACTGATTTTTTCCTCCACTTGATTATTTTACGTTTTTTCTTCATTTTGGATTATTTTGATTAAAAACGATATTTCTGAGATAGCATACTGATTGTTTGGGTTAACGAATAATAATAAAAGTAATAACACGGATAACTACAAAGAAATTTAACAAAATTGTAATGAATAATAATACTGATAATAATAATAATAATAATAATCATAAATACACAATTTTTAAAAAATGTGTAGACAAGTTATGCAAATAAAACTCTATTATATAATAATAAATACACTAACGATAGAAATGAGCAAACGAAATTCGTGAAATTCCTATGGTGCAAACTCATGACGTTGAAAATTGCGTCGTTGGAATGCAATAAGTGTTTTTAGATTTTGATTTATTAATTTCAATTGTTTACGTTCAATTCCGATGAAACCAATTTTTATTTCATTCCGAACTGGGTAAAGTCAAAACGATCGATTGGAAATGAATTGGGTCGTTCTTCTTTTTAACCTACAATAAAATGACGTTTTTCTGTTTTTTTTTTGGTTTTTGTTTTTGAACTACACATAATTGTGACTTCTTTGGAATTAAAAAAAAACTTGTTTCTGTGTTTTCATTAGGACTAATTAAATTTCCGGCTAATAAAAATTCTTTTTAACGTCGGTTTTAAAAAAAATAGTATTGACAGAGTGGCCTTTTTCTGTGCAGACCACATTTCGGTTTACCATTCTGTCACGGCATTCTACGGAAAACAAACGTATAATTCGAAACGAATTAAAAAACCGTAAATATCAATACTCCAACGAAATGCCATAATAAGACGAAGGACAGACTATTGTAGGTTAAAAAGAAGAACGACCCGATTAACTAAATCGTCCGAATAACACAAAAATCAAACCAATATTTTTCAATATTTTTTATGGAAAATATTAATAAGTGATGATTAGAATATAAATAAATTTTAATTGAAATATTAATGAATATAAATTGTTAGGCCTATAAGTGATCACGTGATTTAAAAGAGTATATAAAATTTAATAATAGTCGAATAATCGTAATAGTCGAAAAAATAAAAAAAGATAATTAGAAGATTCAACGAGTTAACAGTGATGCATCAATGTGACACTTGATAATAATAATAATAATGTCTGTGTGTCTGTTTTTTTTTGTTTATTCCATGATTACCTCGGATAATTCTTCCTCGTTCTCTTCGAGTTGGGAGACGAGATCGGCCCTCTCTCGATTGGCCGCATTGGCTCGTTCCTCAGCTTCGCATCTCGATCGCAAAGCTTCCTCGAGGGTCGCCTGCGTTTCGTTCAATTCTTGTTCCAAAGCTTGTTTCGCTTTAACCGCGACAGCCCGGGCGCACTCGGCATCTTCCAGCTGATTTTTCAGCTGCCTGAGTGCCGCTTTCCCCGTCGAATCGCCTTTCGAACGTTCCAGCATTATTTGCGCGTCCCTCAAAAGGGCTCGCGTTCTTTTGAGGTCCCTTTTGAGCCTGAACAAAAAAAAATCGGAATGTTACCATTTTGGACATTTTTATTTATTTACAGGGATGAATTTTAAAAAATGAGATTGAAGTTTGCACCGTAATGAATTTTATCGCTTCTTTCAAGGACACGTAAAAGATCAAAGTGGTGTCACGAATTTTCAAAATCCCCTTCTTTCGGCGTTTAAGTTTTCAATGAAAAATCGAGTTTCTGTAAAATTTCCTATCTCTAAAAATCCGAAATTAAAATCTCTAAAATCTTTAAAATCTCTAAGTCTCTCTAAAATCTCTACAATCTCTAAAATCTCTAAAATTCCGAAATTTCCTATCTCTAAAAATTTATACGTTTGAAAAAAAAAAAATACTTGCGTAAAATCGAACAAACTTTTCAAGATTATTTCGAAAAAGCTTTTTCAAGAGTCAATAAATGCGATCGAGCAATGAAGACAGAAAATGAGAAAAATCTAAAAAGCTCAAAAAATTCTTCCCTCTTCCACCTGTCCCAAACGTGGATCTTAGCTCTCGAATATTATTCATAAAATTGAGTGCGATTTTCTCAAATATTCTTAAATAGAAATATCCACGATAAAAGCAATAAAAACGTAAAATAGTTACAATAATCCAACAAAGTGAACTTCGCTTGTGGAAATTACTCGAATTTTCTTCAACAACCGGAAATTCTTTTTTACGTTCGAGAATTCTTCGAATTATTTTCTCCCGATTAATTTGATCAATTTTTGTATAAATTATTTTATGAGATTCGAAAAATGAGAATGGGTCAGAGGTCATTATTTTTATCACCTTTGAGTCGTTTCAGCTTCCGCTGCTCGATCCGTGCGATCTTGCTCTTCAAACGAGACCAAACGTCTCTCGAGCTCGTGTTTCTCTCGCAACAGTATCGTTCTCTCTTCGTGCTCGTTCTCCAATTGAGACTCGAGAGCTTTGACCTTTTTGTGTGCATTGCCACGACAATCCTCGAGCTCCTCGTCGCGTTGCTGCATTTCCTTGCGCATCTCCTTTCGTTGCTGCTCGATACTCATTTCGAGGCGAAGTTTCGCCTGCTCCAAAAGTTGGACTTGCCCAGCCAAATCGTCGAGCTCCTCCTCCTGATCCTTTACTTTCTTCTCGAGCTCGTGTTTCGCCTTCTTCAGTTGGGCAACTTCCTCCTCGGTTTTACCACCGAAAGTCAATTCTTCGAGCTCTTGACCGAGCGTGTGGAGTCTTTCCTCTTGCAGCTCGATCTCGAGTTTTGCATCCTTAAAAAATGTTTTTTTTTTATTCATCAAATTGGCATGCTTAACCCATTAAAGACTAGGGTTGCCATGTGGCAATGTGAGTAGTCAATTTATTTTAGGCAACAGTCTAAAACTCAAAATTGGGAGAATTTGAATTTTTTTGTTGTCATCATCGTATTAACTGGTCATCATTCAAACCAAATATAAAGATAAAAACACAAAATTTGAACTTCAAAAACTCAGTCAGGGTTAAATGACCATTTGGAGCCTCGTCGAAACAATTGGTACCAAATTATTAATTTTCTATTCATAAAAACTAAATAAAAGCTTCTAATAACTCATAATTCATTAATCATCAGTTCCTCGATTTTAAAATAATTGGCAATTCATTAATTCCCATTTCATAAATAATTAGAAATTCATTTATCTTCAATTAAAGAATAATGGATTATTCATTAATTCTCAATTCATAAATAATTAGAAACTCATTAATCTTCAATTAAAGAAAAATTGATTATTCACTAATTCTCAATTCACAAATAATTAGAATTTCATCAATCTTCAATTAAAAAATAATTCATTATTCATTAATTCTCAATTCATAAATAATTAAAACCTCATTAATCTTCAAATAAAGAATAATTGATTATTCATCACTTCTCAATCCATAAATAATCAATAATTCATTAATTCCCAAGTTTTTAATAAATACTATATTAATAAAAACAAAAAAATTTCTTTTCCATTTGACCATTCGAAAATGAACAAAACGAAAATCTCCTCCGTTCTGGTGACAAGTAGAATTGAAATAGAACATGAAAACAAAAAATCACAAAGAATTATATGAAAAAAAAAAAAAAAAATTAATTAGACTCACACTGAGATTTTGTTCGACGGTGAATTTCTCGGCTATGGCAATTTCCTTCTCCCGTGCGAGGCGTTCGCGCTGTGCTTTCTCTTGACGCAGATCATCCATGAGATTTTGGGTTTCAGCGTCGAACCTGCGAATAAATCGATGAACGTTGAGCCTATCCTGATGATCGATGTGATCGGTGTTCGACATTGCGTAGAGGGTAGGGGAAGGCAAAAATAAAAAAAAGAGGAGGAGTGGGTTTTCGATCGCGGGAGAACTGATCGCCCCTGGCTTTCTATTCCGGGGCATTGAATTTTCGATATGTCCGGACATTTGGCACGGGGCCTCCAACTCTTCTGCGTTTTGTATCAGGCGTGCTCGTGTGTGGAGTGACTTGTCGCGTGTGCCTTCGGCGTGATTACCCCGCGTTGGCCTGGCACGTGGCCAAGACACTTGTTGCGGTCGGTTGAAATGAGAATAGAGCGAGCCGGCTTTCGCCGGTGGCCGGTAAAAAACCCTATCAACACAATGGACTTCCGAACGTAAAAAAAAAAATAAAAAAAATAATTGAAGATATTTTTCGTATAGAATATAAATTTGTTTAACCGTCCGTTCAATGACCAGATACCCGAGTATCCATTTTAGCTTTGCAGATAAAATTTATTAACTTTTTCTTTAAAAAACTGTATAACTGTCTGGATCCCCGAAATTTAAGTAGTTTAAAACACAATTTTTGTCAAATTTTCTTTATAATGGTTTATAATTTTTTTTCATCGTTCGATAGTTAATAATTATTATTAAATAATTGATTATAAACAAATTTGACAAAAATTGGGTTTCAAACTACTTAAATTTCGGCGATCCAGACGGTTATACAGGTTTTTTTTAAAGAAAAAGTTAATAAATTCTATCTGCGAAACTGAAATGGATACCCGGGTACCTGGTCATTGACCGGACGGTTAACCTTTTACATTCACATTTTTACGAACGCGTTTGTTTGGGTTGGCTGATAATACGTTCGAGTGACGACGTTTATATTTATTATTTACTTCATTCTTCGTCGAAAAAAAAACGAAGTTTGATGAACATGCCATTGTTTGGGGTTAACTTTAATGAAAATGTACAGAATTTACTGCAAGTTTCTAAATTGTGCACGGTTACAATGATATTTTTGTTCTTTTTTTTTTACATTTTTGATTCCTCGTTTTTAATACTATAGAGTGTATGCTTTTTTAGATTGATATTTTTGATTTTTTGGATTTTATCCCTCTATGACTAAAAATCTCTATTTTAATTATTTTTCCTCGAATCCGAGAGATTAACGAGTAATCGCAAGTAGGTATCTTTTTTTATTTTGTATTTCACCTATGTGTAGGAATCTAAAGAAAATTTGCTGTGTATGATTTGGAATATTTTAATGAAGATATTTCATGACTCTTAATTTAAATATTCCAATAATTACAATATAATTATAATTATAATATTCTATATTCTATATTTTTATTCTCTAATTAGAACATTTTCTAATTAGAATTATTATCGATTGTACAAACGATAAAAGTTTTAAAAAAAAATACATTGACAATAAATTTCGTTCGACTCCAATATGCGGAAAGGAATATTTCTAGGATTCCTAGTTCAACTCACTTGCGCTGTTTCTTCTCCAAAAGATTATTCCTGGCGGTTTGTTCCTCGAGCAAAAGTCTTAGATCGTGCATTTCACCGTTCAGCTTCTGCACTCGTCTCTTCCACTGGCCGACGACCTGCCGTTGCTCTTCGACCTCCTCGTAAGCGTCGGCCAGCTGATGAACGAATTGTCACAATGATCATCATAATAAGTAACAAAAACGAGGTTGGGTAAGAAACACAAACTTCGATTAACCAGAAGGCTCAAAATTCCGAAACTATAAATTTCCTAAAAGTCATGCCAGCAAAAGCACGAAATTCGTTTGGGTTTGTTTGGGTTTCGTTAGTTTGATTTTAAACTCTTGATTTCAAACAAACCCAAACAAAACCAAAAATTTACAAAATTTGTTGTTTCGGAATATTCAAAATTCGGGATTATGAACCTTCTGATCATTCGATGTTCGGGTTTCCTATTCATTTTTAAAAAACTATTTTTTTTACTACTATATTTAAAAAACTATTATTAAAAATTTTAAATACTTTTTTTTAAAAAACCGACGTTAAAAAACAATTTAAAAAAAAAAAAAAAAAAAAAAAAAAAAAAAAAAAAAAAAAAAAAAAAAAAAAAAAAAAAAAAAAAAAAAAAAAAAAAAAAAAAAAAAAAAAGAAAAAACGTCGTTTTACTGTAGGATAAAAAGAAGAACGACCCATACGTAGAAATAACGACGCAGTAAAGGTATCGTATCATCAATACACGTTATCATTATAATTGTCATTATCATTATCGTCGGCGTCATCATCATCATCGCTATTATTATTATTATTATTATTATTATTATTGTTGTTGTTGTTGTTGTTATTATTATTATTATTATTATTATTATTATTATTAAAAAAATATATTATTAAAAATATATAATAAAATTATTATTATTATTATTATTATTATTATCCTTCGTATTTCTATCCGTGAGAAAGGTCGGGTGAGAAGTGTGATGTAGGTCAGTAATATACGCTGGCTGAAACAAACTGGGCTGGAAAACAGGTCCGAGACTGGCACCGCTCTATTGATACACAGTCCGGGTCCTCTAAATACACCTTCGGAAACGTCGTCTTCATCCGCGCTTCGCCCTCGACGCTTAAACGTGCGAGCGCAGATTATTTCTAGCTCCAAGCCATTTCGACTCTGTTCGCGGGATGTTTAGACATTTTTTTTTTTGCAACGATCGAAAAATTTCGAAATAATCCGGTACTCTGTTTTGTACCGTCACTTTTCGCGCACGCAGTTTCGGAACTCGAGTCGAAACAACATTCGTAAGAATTCGATAAACAATTCTCGTGTGTCTCAATTTTTGATTCGACTATTTTTGTTTTTTTTGTAAGATAGATTTAGCGGTGATAAAATATTTCATAAGAGCTTTGACTTTAATACCGATTGAAAAATTTCTAAAAATTCGAACTATCCGAATTTCCAAAAATACTGAGTTCCTCAAATTCGAAAAATTATAACTTTCTGAATTACTTTAAAAAACGACGTTTAAAAAAATGCAATATTCCTAAAAAAAATCTAATTCCAAATTATAAAATTTTTTCAATCCAAGAAAAATTTGAATTCAACACTTTTGAAATGTGATTTTCTCAAATACTTTCGAGCAAAATTGATCGATAGTACGATATTACTCGTTGTCGCTTAAAAATTAATTTTATTTCGCGTTTTTATTTTCGCAATCGTATTTACCTTTTTCTCCAATTGCTTTTTGAGTCCTACGAGCTGTTCGAGATCGTCCTCGTGTTGTTGTGCCATTTTTCTCTTGGTGAACTCCAATTCCCGTATGGCGTGCTCGTACCTCTGTTTGTAAACACCACCGTCCTCGCCATCCTCGAGGTCCGATGTGAGTCCATTGAGATCGGCGGCACGCGCGTATAACAATTCCATTTCCAGACGCTCGGTCGTTTGTTGAAGATTCTTATTCGCCTCGGTGACATCCTGAAGTTCGCGCTCGAGACGCAATCGTTCGGATGTCTCGGCGTCTATTCTCTCAGCTGCGAGGGTCGACGTTGAGTGTTCTTCCGCAAAATCGGCCGACATTACGCTCAACTGTAACGAACGATGTGCGTTTTCGAGTACAAATAATATTTCGATCGATAATTCCAAGGGTTAGAATTTCACTGTTTATTATTACAGGGTGACTGGAAATTCGACCTATTCCTTGAAAGGGGTTATAGTAGAGGTCATTTGCAACAAAATAATTCCTATCAACCATGGGTCATATATGATTGGTTTTTGAGATATCAGAGTTTTTTTAATTTTTTGACTTGTCATCGTAATTAAAAAAAAAAAAAAACTACTCGTTTCTGGCCGCGCAACTGATTTTTTTTTTAAAAGCTTATATTCTAGCGAGCACTTTTGAAACAAAATCCGGCGCAAAATTCTTGTTATCTCAGAAATAAAGAGTATTAAGTTGCAAGATTTTTAATTTTTTTCGGTTTTTTTTTCCGAAAAATACCGTGAATGATTCGAAAAAAATGTATGACACTTGGCATACAAATTACTTAAATAAGTGCAGGGTTTCATCATACATTTTTTCCGAATCATTCCTTCGACCCTTCCTTTGGTTCCTTTCTCTTCACATTTAAATAACGATTTTAACCGATTCTCTATCAATTCATAACTATTTAGAATTATTTTCCTTCGACATTGACAAGTAATTTCGTCAAAGAATAAAAAAATATTTATAAATAAATATTTACAAATAAATGTAGACAAGTAAATATTTATCTATAAATATTTACGTATGAGTTATTGATGAACGAATACTACAAATGAATATTTGTTTGTTTGGGTTTGTTTGGGTTTGTTCCACGAATAAATATAAGCATGGGAATTAAAAAAAAAATGGAAGAAAAAAAAACATTGGAAAAAAAAATGTAATTGACCACAAACACCGTTCCATTCGATCCGTTTTTGGTTAAATTCTAACCTCATCGTCGTTGCACTCTGCAAGGGTTCTATCTTCGTCGAGAGACGATAATTTGGAAACGGAGCCGGAAGGGCTTTTGGCGACACTACCAGCTCGGCTGTAATACTGAAATCCCTTGATCATAATATTGGTGGCACTTTTGCTGCGGCCGATTTTTCGATGTCGATCATTATGAGGCAACGTGGTCAAAGATTCGAGTTCACCAGGGTCATCCTTGTGACCCAAATTGCGCCATTCTTCCATGATGTGATCAGTGCGTCGAAGGAATTGGGCTATTCGTGACGAGAGTAGGGACGAAGCTGTAGTCGGTTCCAAATGTGAAGCGGTAGGTCGAAACGATTGTCGAACTTTTTGCTTCTCGATTCCAAGGACGAAGTTCAAGCTCGCGTCGAAAACAACCGGAGCTTGTTCTTTGGACGATAATTCGTCCGGATCGCAGTAAGAATCGTTCCTCGAGTTTTCCTGAGGAAAAATTCGTCTGGGTTGCGGGCCATCGCGATTTTGAAAAGATTGACAGGACGAAGAAGATCGCAAGGTGAAGTTCAATGGCGTCATTGATCGACATCTCGAGCTGGTGGAAAAATTCGGTGAAGGACTACGGCTCACTATGCAAGTTTGATTGGGCCTTATCACTGCCAATTTGTTGAGTGGCCTCGTTTTGAAATTATTCGGAGGCAATGGTGGACGCCTGGAATTGTTGATTCTCAATGTTGGCGAACCGAGGTTAACCTCGGTATTTGCCGTTGTTGATAATCCGTTGGGCCCTAATGGAGTCTCATCGTTTGGGCGATAAGGTGAAGAATCGCCCACGAAATACGTCGGTGATATCGGCATTCTTGATTACAATTGTTTTCTTCGATTTTTATCGCGATTCAATCAATAAATTTCCGTGAAATTTCATTTTTTCGAAAAAGGGTAGAGATTCGTTTTTGATCCGGTAGAAAATTAAATTCGTTGGAAATGAAGAGCTGATCGGCACTTAGAGTGATAGTTCGTTTTGATTTTCCTTTTTCTTTTGTTTTTTTTTTTTGCTTTTTCGTTTATTTTCTTGTGTTTGATAACACCGTCAGAATCCCTCTCGCGAAGGAACTTCGAAGGGAACCTCGAGTTTGTTATTCCGTTGAGCAATCGACATCCGGATCGACCGCGAGTTACGATCCGACTACCACCCCGAAGTGAAAAGCTTTGGGACGGTGGTCGCAAAGATGGTGGTGGTGCAATCGACTACTACCAACGAAACGGTGGTGGTCACCTCCGAGTTATTCTGAGAAAGAGCGAACGTCTTTTGGATTTACGCCAAGTGCAAGACGGGACACCGTCGATGGATAAGAAAAATTGGAGGGAGTCGAACGCGGATATAGAGAGATAGAGATGAGTAGATCCCAGAGATTTTGGAAAGCGCCAGGAAAACGTACGCGAATGACACGCATTCGCGATACGTTGAAAATTATAGCGGATTTAACGTGCGAGATTTCATGTTGACCGGAAATATGAAACGAAAGATTATTGCACATCGGTAGGGGATGCGATGGTTTTTTTAAATTTTTTGACAATTGTCTCCGAAAGGTAAAAAAACATGTATTCGAAATCCAATGATTCGTCTAAAAGTGATAGCGTTAAAAAAATACTCCGAAAAATAAAACATATTTTTAAAAAATACTCCGAAAAATAAAAAAGATTTTTTTTAAATACTCCGAAAAATAAAACATATTTTTAAAAAATACTCCGAAAAATAAAACATATTTTAAAAGAATACTCCGAAAAATAAAACATATTTTTAAAAAATACTCCGAAAAATAAAACATATTTTTAAAAAATACTTCGAAAAATAAAACATATTTTTTAAAAATACTCCGAAAATTAAAACATATTTTTAAAAAATATTCCGAAAAATAAAACACATTTTTAAAAAATACTCCGAAAAATAAAACATATTTTCGGTCAACTAAACCCAAATAATTACCAAAGATGTTCCAAATAAAAGTCTAAAAAACGTTCCGACAATGATTGCTCAGCCAAGGCCAAACGAACTCCCAAAATACTCCGAATGAAAGTAAAAGTCATAAAAAATGCTGCGAAAAATAACACAAATTGTTTAATCCAAAAAAAAAACGAAGGGACCCAAAAATTTTCCGAATAAAAGTAAAAATCTGATAGAAACCTCTAAAAATAATACAAATTCGGCAAAACAAACTTAAATGAATTCTAAACATACTTCGAATCAAAGTTCGAAAAAACACTCCAAGATACAGTCTGAAAAAAAATGAATTCGGAAATAATAATCGTAATAATAATTAATAAATAAAGTGTAAACAAAATATTGCGGAAAAATCGTCCAGAAAATTGCTATCTTTTCAAAAGCTTCTTTAATCTTACTGTAAAATCGTCAAGGCTGAAATATTTTTATATCCCAAACATTTTTTATTCGCTCGGTTGGTGGGTCGCTTTTTCGCGAAGTATAGTCCCAAAATAGTGAAGTACTCGTTTTTATCAAGTTTATATTTGATTCTCAAAATAATTCGTCACTGAAAAGCACAAAAAAAAAAAAATAAGAAATTTTAGAGAAACGTCGAAAATTCTCGTTGGAGAATTCCTCAATCAATGGGGAATTTTTGTTACGACCAGGATAAGTCAGTGGCCCAGACTCGTGCCTAAAAAAGTGAAAGAAATTGGGCAAGAGGCATAATAAAAATAATAAAAAAAACTAAAAAAGATCGAAACTAACAATCTTCTCGCTCGAGTGCGTGGAATAATAATATGAATTTAGTGAGTGACGGATGGGTTCTTTTTATGAGGCCCGGCTTTTTTATGAATGAGCAAGGTCGTTCGAAAAAAAATAGGCCGAATTCCAAGAGCGGGTCCGCAGCCCTCAGCTTCGACTACCAGACAATTTTTTTGCTACCTCAGGCGACGTTTCTACTCACGCGTCGAAAATTATACAACCTCGAAACGTTTTAAGTCTTCGATGTGCAAAAAGTTCGAATGATTTTCAATTTTTCCAAAAGTTCATTTGCCTCCGAAATTTTTGCGGATGATACTTTTTTGAAAATTATCTTGGTTCGAACACATATTCTTGTGGGTATTACTATAAGAAAAATACGTTGTATTTTTTCATTGCGTATTCACTCGTGGTTAAAAATATATGTCAGTGCAAAAATTGTTTGAAAATCGTTTTTTTTTTTGGACTACCGAAAAACGTGGACTTCGATACTCCTGCTGTTAAATTATCGCATAATTCGAATTACTCCGGTCCCTAAAGTCGCTCTTAGAATAAGAATCTTTTTCGAAACATTTTTCAAAAGAGTGCAAGATTTTTAACGAAGAGTTTTCAAGATATCCACAAATTTAGCAACATAATTTTTCACGCTATTCTTTAAAGTCGTGCAAAAGCGTTTTTGTATTATGTAAAAATTTCGTGAAAAGCGTTTCACCCTTGTTACATAAAAAATAAAAGACAAACATTGAAAAATATATTTACGTGCAACATAAAAGTATTAACAACATAGAATTTAAGCTCAACAATTAAAAAATATTTTTGCGTACAACATAAGTCCTTTGAAAAACCAAAAAAAAGTTGGATCGATTGTCAAATTTTATAGTAAAATAACATAAAAAAAAATAAATAGAAATAAATATAATAAAATAAAATATTTTATTTTATTTATTTATAAAAAATTAATATATTAAATTTATTATAAATAAAAAAATTAAAAAAAAAATTAAAAATAATAAAAAAAATTAATTAATTTAATTAAATTTATTTATTAAAAATAAATATAATAAAATAAATTAAATAAAATAACATTTCATAGTAAAACATTTTATTGCAAAACAGATAAAAACAGCGTACGACACGATTCATTTGAATAAACAAAAAAGAACGAATCGATAATCGAATTTGATTGTAAAATAAAAATGAACGTCAGCAAATTTTCAAGTAACAGTGTACAAAAAACCGAACCACATTCGTAGATCGACCAGTACTCGTATCTTCTCCAAACTTTCATTTTCGATTTAACAAAGTGTCAAGTAATCGTTCGAATCTGTTAAGGAAGGTACTTAAAGATTCGAATTATTGTGGAGAGGGAGAAGATAGAATTTTCCCATTCTCGATGAGATCCTACCCAGGACCGGGTAAAACTTTAGAAATACGTCGCTATTTTACGGACTTGCGACGAGGAGTGGCGAGTATGGAGGGGGAGGGGGAAAAACCCCCTACTAATTTCGCCCGTCGTAAACAAACCCAAACAAACAAACAAAGTAAACCCAAACAAACAAACAAAAACAAAACCCAAACAACAAACAAAACAAGCCCAAAAAAAACCCAAACAACAAACAAAACAAACCCAAAAAAACCCAAACTTTTTACGAATTAAAAAAAATTTCTTAAAAATATTTAAACGCAACTCCGGCAGACAAATTTACAATCGACGTTTAGGGGCGAAGTCCCTTGAGCCCTTTACACTTCCAGAAACCACGAATTCGTGCGACGCATTTCTAAAGCCAACCCCAGGACCGTAATCTCGCGTATTTCGCGTTGGGAATATACAAAGCGCGAGAAAGAAAATTCACTCGGATAGTAGATCGTAAACTGTGGAACTTCATCCACGTTGTTCGATGGTTACAGAGGAGGGAGGGCGAAGGGTGGGGGGGAGCTACTTTCGAACGTGTTGTGCATCGACGCTAAGTGCTCTTTCGGTCTGTACGCCTAGCTCCGTGCGGTAGCTGGCTAAGTGGTTTAATTAACTCGTGGCTGAATTACACCGTGGGCATAGACAGCCCGCGCGGTTTTACGAGCTCTAGTTCTCTTGACCGGAAATTCACCGCGTATAGACGCAGACGTTACGATTCTAACCTGATGAGAATCACTAAAAAGCCACCCCACCAATCTCCACTGTGCGAATGCATTTTTCTTCGGTCGTGTATGGAAGATTTCTTTACGGGACTTTGTCATTCCGGAGGATGCATAATCACAGGCTAATTCTATACCACGGTAAAAACATTTCGAACTGGCATTCGTGTGCCAAGTTTCATTCGGATAACTCGCCGCAAAAAAAGAAACCCCTTTTTCTTTGGCTTCTAAGATGGAATTTTCGTTTCGGAATATATGGCTTCGTTTGAGTTGGAATGCAAAGTGGTTTTTTTGTGAATTTCGTATTTTCGATATGCAAAATTTCGTATGACCCGTAACGGGAATTTTATCAATTTCGTTTGGGTTCAAATGAGTTATCGTTGAAAAAAAACTTGGTGGAAAAACTGCGCTTGACATTTGCGATAGAAAGTTTTTTTTTTATTTTGCATTTGTACGATTCGCGTCATTATTCAATTTTTTTTTTTTTAGTGGAGACGCAAATCTGTAATAAAAATAGCTGAAGAGATTGGAGTCACATGCACTTTTTAAAACTATTTCAATTCTTTAAAAAGGTTCAATTTTTTTTCAATTTTTCAGTTTCATTCAATTTTCAAGCCTCTAAATATTTCCAATTTTTTTTTTTTTCGTCTATTCGTCAATAAAACGTTTTTTTTTTTTAGAAATGCACATTTTTAAAAACTTTCAATTCTTTCAAAATGTTCAATTTTTTGTGTCATCAGTGCTGAATGGTTGATAAAATTTGGGCAATTTGAAGAAATAAGTAAACGACGTCAAAGCGGAAGACAAAAATTTTATGCTTTTTTGTTTGGGTGGGATTTCTGAAAAAACATGGTAGATTTTCGGGATCTAGAATGAGCTCTCACCTTGGCCTCGAGTTTGTCGTTGTCGTGTTTGAGATGATTTCTCTCTTGTTCTAGCCTCTCGACTTTCGCTCTCAGCACCTCCAATTCCTCCTGCGAAAAGACATAAAGAATGTCAAGATTGTTGGCCCGCGACTTAGCGCGTCCACGCGATTGGAAGGTCAAAATGTCATTGCGAGAATTTTACGACGACGGTCTCAAATCTTTATTGCTTGCGTCTAACGTCGAGAGAATTGATCGGTTCGCAGCTTAATGAGGGAGAATTCACTACCATGCCAAGAATGGGACGTATCGAAAGGCAACGCCAAGTATGATGGCCAAGTATGGTGGAGACGAAGAATTTTGACTTTTCTCACCGTTCGTGCTTTCAGCTGATCCTCGGTACGATGGACGTTCAGTAAAGGCGCCACTTTTACGTACAATCTCCACCATGGCCATTCTCGAACGGACATGAGTTTTCTCACGTTTCTTTGTATGCATCTCACTGCCAAATCTTGAAGCTGAAATTCACGAGAAACGTTTATTTTCACGCTGATTATAATCGTTCATAATTGTCACTTTCAATTCAATAATTATCAATTTCACGTCATTCATTGTCATTGTCAATTTCAATTCAATTTTGTTCAATTTTAATTCAATAATTGTTCATTTCATTTTTAGTGATAAAAGAATTGTTGTCGATTCATACCGTTGCGATCGATATTCCGATGATTGCAAAAACCCTTTTCAACTTAACAATTTTTTATGACAATTATGATTATCAAATTACAAAAAAATGACGATTAAATAAGCATAATAGAAATAAAAATCGCGAAATAAAATAAAATTGGCTTTTTTTGTAGAATTTCGATTTCGAAAAGTTGAATGAGCAAAATAAAAAAAATAAATATTAGTCTCTTCGAAACATGTTTAGGTGCCTAAACGATGAACCAGATGTAATGCTACAGTTACTATTATTTTATATAAATACATATTTAATATAAATTAAATACATATTACAGATTTAATTTGATATAAATACTATTATTTAATATAAATATCAATACAATTCAATACATTATAATTTGTATGTGAAATAACAATTTCTATTAAAAATTCGCCATCTCCTTTCATTGATTGCATTGTTTGCTAATAATGAATAATGAGACGATAATTATTTCCGAAAGATTGATAATTATACAATAATTATAAACTAATAATTAATTATTATATAATAATGATTTACCAGACTAGACTAAACTAGATTTAAGTATTCAATAAACATACAATAACTGAAATGTCATCGAATCTAAATACGTCGCTCATTGACACATCGCTAATAATTTTAAACAAGAAATAGTGCTCGTAAAACTTCCGGATAGTTGTATTAACGAACCGTAACGATATTGAAATGGTAATTAGCAAAATGGTAAGGACGAGTCTATTTTTATGTATCAGTTTTAGGAACGGTACATGTCGAGTCAGCAATTGCATGATCAAGTAATTGTTTAATTACCTTGAGGGTATTGAGTTTTCTGCGTGCCAGATAGCCCCTGCATCTCGCTTGAAGTAGGATAATGTGTCCCGTGAGTTTCTCGTCTCGCTGTGACTCGAGACGTTCCAGAGCTCCGGACCGGAAGAATATCTGGTGGAGTGAAAGAGGCGTGAAGTGAAATTGGAATTCTCGACGAATTACAAATTCTTCGGTAAATTGGATATTCCGGTAACGCGGGTCGTTACGCGAGGAGAATTATTTTCGCCAGAAGAGTGAGATAGCGGCCATTGTTTAACGGCGTCAGCTGTTACGCTCGATAGCATTGGGTCAAGGGCTCGAGGTCGTCTGGTAGGAACTCGAAATGCCCAAAAAAACGAAAAACCAAAATTTTATCGGATTTTCTTGTTGAAAAATATCCGAGTTCAAAAAAATGGTTAATTAATTACTGCATAGTTATCTAGGTGTTTCCTTCCTCGAAGAAACGACGTTTAAAAGTTTTCGTTCTGTATTTTCTGTTGGGGGACATTGCTAGGATGATTGAAAGGGAAAATTCTTACTACAAGCCTTTCCTTCATTTCTCCAGCTGAAAAATCTAGCTAGTCCTGCGAAAAGACATTTTTCTAGTTCTTCGGAGAAAAAAGGTTATTAACCTCAGAAAAATGGTAAATTTCCTAATTTACAAACTTTTGCTGAGATCAAATTTCACAATAATAGTACGTTCCAGAGTCCATCAGCTTTCCAGTGGAATATTTTATTTTTCCAAATAAAATGGACTTCTAAAATTTGTCGAAATTCATTAAAAAAAGAATGACCTGTTCGGCGCTGACGTCACCCGAGGACCTTTTGACCTTGGGACCGGGTGAGGTTCCCGAGGTGACGTTATCGTCGAATCTCCTGGTAGCAGTGATGCTCTTTGCACTCTTGGTGCTTTCTTCCCAGCTGTCGATGCTGCTAGCACCGCTGGACGTCGAAATGCTGCTTTTGAGGGTTCTCTTCTTGGTTTCGTCGAAGCGTTGAACAATGGGCGTCGAATCAAAGACCTCGATCGTTCTTTCCAGGCTCGAGTCTAAATCGCGTATTATTTCCTTCAGGAAAATGTCGCTTTTCTGCAAACTCTTGATTTCCCGATGTGGGCTTTCCTCTTTCCACTCGACGTCGTTCTCGTTGCTCATGTGACCACTATCCTCGGAGCAATTGCCATCCGAAACGTAACCGTTGCTCTTATCATCCTTGGCTTTCTTGATGATGTTCACCTGATCAATCATCGTGACGGCCGGAGTTTCCTTGATTTTCCAGCTTTCGTGAATCTGCTCTTTCGGGACTTCCGTATTTTTACAATTGAAAAAATTAACAAGATGAACGATATCCTTGGTCCTGTTCGGCGTGAGTTTTCTCGTCTCGTTTTCCGCACTTTTTTTCGAAAGATTGATCGTTGCGCTGTTGATCCTTGGTGGCACACTGTTTGGCTTGACCGGCTTCAAATCCGGCGTTTCACCCATCTGACACCTTCTTATCTGCTGTTCCCAATTTTTACGAATTTCCTGGATGCTCATTTCCGGCTCTCGTCTCGAGACGAGGCTTTCTTGGCTTTTGGCTATGCAACGAGCATTCCTCAAAGTGCCGGAAGCTGCGTGACGATTTTCTTCAACATTGGTGGAATCCCGAAGAATCCTAGGATCTTTTGGGTTCTCGTTTTTGCCTCCGACGTTTTGTGTATCATCGGGTATAACCGGAGTAATCTCTTCTTCATCGTCGTCGTCCAGTTCCGCCATCAATTCTGCGACTCTTTTTTCCAAATCGTAGGCCGTCCGGATTTCTACTGTTTTGGTTGTCTTTCTGTCATCAGGAATGGATTGATCGATAGGGGTCGACTTGACAGTCTTGAGATTCTCATAGATCGGCGCGGTGACTGTTGATTTGACTTCCGGTCTCGGCGAACCATCGACGTTTCGACAGTTTTCGTAAACGTCATTTCCAGTTTTAGGAGACGCGTCGATTTCATCAAAGTCAATGATCCTCGGGCGCAGTTTCTCCGCGTAACGATCTACGCTCGTTAGATCGGCGAGAGACAGTCCCAAATTGCTTTGGCTTCCGAGATGTTGCGTGAAGAGTGGAATCCTGCTCGGTCTGAGACCCGAGACTGATCTCGCACGCGACATTCTGCTCGGACAGTTGGTGCCATCGGAAGGTACGTTCCACAGGCTAGTCGTGCGATTTAGATTGCTCTTAGCTGTACCGCTCGACTTCTCGTGTCTTCCTTCCTTTTTCGTGGACTCGATGGATCCGGTGCTCTGACGATAAACGCGTTTTCCGATAGCAGCGCTGTCCGTAAGTTGATCGGTGTCTGCAGGCACGTTCCACAAACTCGTGGAACGGCTGAGGCACTTTTTTCTCACGGCTTCCGGTTTTCTTGGAAGTTTTTCCGGAGGGCAGCTCAAGCCCTTTTTCAGAAGGGCTCTGTCCTCCAGTATCGTGCAAGACGTAGACATGCCATCCTTAACGCGTTTCTTGAGGTCGCTCTTCGTTGACGCACCGATCGATGATTTCAGGCTAGATTTGCCAATCGCCAGTTTTGGCTCTTCCCTAGATATCTGTACGACCGTCACGTTTGGACTTCTAGATGTGCTACGAATTGACGTTTTGACGGATGTCATTGATGGTTTGGCGATTCCAGTCGTCGGCGCGATCTTCCTCGATGGCTGCTGGACTTGGCTGATCCGGGACTCTTCGGCTCTCGTGATCGATGGCCTCGGCGTGGGCGTTGGCTTCGAAACGTTCGGTGTGCTCTTCGCTTTCGAGAGCCTCGTCGCGGTACTCGGCCATCCTTGATGATGACTACCGGTTCCCAGCCTCTGAACACCCCCGCCGCTTATCCTCGGGCAACTTTTCGCTGAAGACATCGCTCCTCGTCGATTTCTCTCTTTCTCTCTCTCTCTCTCTTCTCTTTCTCTCTCTTATAATCCAGGACTCGAGGACCGTTATCCGTTAGCCGGCCTCACAGAATTTTACCTTCCTTCGAATTTTTGACGCCTTTTTTCGGACCTTTTTTTCTTTCGCGTGTAAGGGCGTATGTGTTTATAGACATGCATACATAAAGACAGGCAGGCCCCGGAGTTTGATGATTTCTCACTCACTCACGTAGCTCCAGGGATTGCCTTCGATGAATCTCCCAATTATCATCGTCATCGTTTCTCTTCTTGTTTCGTCCCTGACGTTTTCGGGACACAATTGCGCGGGAATATATTCACGGCGTTTCGCGAACGTTCCGAGAAACGGCAAACGAGCGAACAGAGTCTGCGATGTTTCTTCTTATCGCTCGGGGGTCGCGTTTGTGAATGAACTCCGAAGATCCGTTGGAATCGTGAACTCGATCCTCAATGAGGCTGCTTCAGATCTACCACCGTTTTTTTTCTTCTTTGCTTTTTTTTTTTGTTGTTTTGTTTGGCTTTTACGATGGATACTGAGCGAAAGTTTCGATCTGTCTGGAGAAGCTAGATTGAAGAACTGGAGTTACTTCCTCGTGGGAATGGACCACGTAATACGGAGAATTCGAGATTCGTCTCGGGTTGCTTGTCTTTTTTTTTTTTTTTTTTCTCTTGCCTGAAGGTACACAATTTCATCCAAGAATGGACTCGTAAGATCGCTCGTGGCCAATGAGGACACCTGTGCCTCGGCTACTTTCCTACGAGTTTACCGTTATCGATATCGTAAACCACACACATACGTACACACACTGCGCTCTCCCAACTCGATGTCTCTCCCAATGTGTCGGATTTTATTATTGTTATTAACTCTCCCGTATGGATATCCGTATGGATAGGCCCATATGCGCGGACGGTTGTACCAACCGAGAATCGATTATCGAAGTGAAATCGGGCCAGAAGAGTCATTAGGAGCAACGAACGAGAGGAAGCGCCATTGTGCGTGATATCGATACGTTAAATTATCGACTCGCTTTCGTAATTGCTACGAAAAAGGGAGCCACAAGCCGCGAGCTAATTTGCAACCCGAATTAGCTGAATTAGAATGTTTAAACTTGATTGCAGTGACGTTTGGGACGACATTTTTTTTAAGCTTTGCCAGTTGTGGTAATGAAAAATTGAGGAAATTTGGGTGACTGAAGTTTGCACGGAAATCGAAGTTGGAATTTTTCGTTGGAATCGAAAGAGACTTTTTTTCTTTCAAATTTTTTGCATATTTATATCGAATTGTTTAATATTGAAAAATTGCGTTGGGAAAATTGGGTGATGGAATTTGCAACGTGGGAAGGAGAAAACATATTTTTACTTTTGTTTTGTTTTATTTGAATTTTTTCGGTTTCGGATGCTCAATTATTATTTTGGAAAAATGATTATTTATTTTAGAGTTTTACGGTGAAGAGATTGAGCGACGTTGCGATTTTCTTTCTTGGCATGAAAAGAGAATGTTTTTTTGCTTTCCACAGAATTTTTTATGAATCGTTAGATAATTTTTTTATGCAAATTATTGATCGTTGGTAAATGAAATTAGGTGAGAAATTAAATGAGATTGAAGTTTTTATCATTGGGGCATGACGCGATTTGTGATTTGTTCTTTTTTTATTATACAAAAGATATTTTTTTCAGATTCCAATTATAAATTCGAAAGAACGCTAGAAAAATTAGTTCGTATGACGTTCTTGGTTTTAAATACTCGAACTAAAATTGTACAAATAGAAGAAAATTTATTGTATTAGAACCATAAAGGCTTTGACACTGGGGTCAATAATACGATAACTACAGTGACTGAAAAGTAGGTTATTACGCAATTGTAAGCCACTTAAAGAATTAAAAAAAAATAATAAAACCCATTCACAATGAACCGATAATTACTAGCCAAATGAAAAAAAAAACAGTATTTATCTCAAGCTACAGATAATCGACCTACGACCAAACCGCAAATTTTTCAAACACCCTCACAATTCCATTTTCCCAAACATTCCTCTTCGATTTCACGCTGCACAATTTTCATCCACCCTCGCAATCAATCAACAGCAAAACCCTGCACAATTATAAACACGATATTCGACGAATCAGCAAAAAGGAAATAAAAAAACAACAGGGCAAAATCGCAAACCCAAACAAACCCAAACAAAACGAAACGAGACAATTTTTTTCTCATCACGAAATCCCGAATTCTCCGCACTCGTTCTCCTCCGCTTCTCACCGGAAACTTACTCTTTCCAAAAAAAAAAAAAAAAAAACTTCAATTTATCGTTTTTTCCAAAATATTGCAATTTTCCTGCACTGCTTCGCGATCACCATAAATACGACAAAAAAAATACATATAACTATGAAAAAAAAAAATCAAAAAAGATCAAATAGTGAAAAAAATTCGCAATGTCGGTCAGTCGAACGTCTTTGTAAAATCGCGAGGAGCTTTCGATCGTTTCCGTTCTTGGTCGATCGTAGCTGTGAGCGCGATCAACGTGTACTGAGTTCAGGCGAGCGAAACTTGGATTTTCAGGGGGACTCATTCTCTCTCTCTCTCTCTCTCCTTCGTGCATCAGGTGCGCTACGAAAACCCCCCTCCCCCTCCCTCCCGACAACTTCCCTTGTCCGACCCCCCCCCCCCCTCCCCCCTCTCCTTTCTTTCGCCGACTCTATCGGCAGCAATCGTACGCCCCTGGTGGCGGTCGTATCGTCTCTCGTTGTCCCGTCCAGGACGAAGAAACGGTGCACAAGTGCATACGTACTTGCACACTCGTATGCACATAGCGGATCGAGCGGAGATCGCGATAGTGAGGAAATGCACGGATACACACACGAGCAAAGTACACGCGAACACACGAGTGTGCGATCTCGTCTCGCAAGTACTTGACACACAAAAAGGAAGAGGAAACGAGCGAGGAGCAAAAAAAAAATTATGAAAAAAATTATTTAAAAAATTATTAAAAAGATTATTTAAAAATTTTTTTTTTAATTAAAAAAAAAATTATAAAAAAAATTATTTAAAAAATTATTTAAAAAATTATTTAAAAATTTATTAAAAAAATTATATAAAAAATTATAAAAAAAATTATAAAAGAAAAACCGATCTCTTAAGGGACTATTTCGAAGAGACTGGTGACTGGTTGCATGTATCGAAAGCACAATAGGCGACGAACGAACTTATTTTCAGTCAAAGAACTTCCGACGATCATTTCATTAGGAATGGCTTCGTTGATTGGAGGGGAGAAGTGGATTTTTGATTGGATTTTTGGATTTTTGATTGGGCTGAAAAAGCAAGGTAATCTTGGAATTTGCTGCAGTTGGATTTTGGATTAGGTTGCGGTAGCTGCGCGACTTTGAACTTTTGGGAATTTGTTCAGTTTGGGTTTTGAAGAATTTGGTAGAAATGGGAACTGCTAGTTAGCTGGGATGGTACGAAGCTTGTTTGGGTTAGGGATTTTGACGCTTTGAACTTTTGTTTAATTTTTGAATGTATCGAACTAAGACAATCGAACTTTTGTTCGATTTGGATTTTACATTAGTCTGAGATAACAAGGGGTTTGTTTGAGTTAAATTTTGAGTCAGGAGTATTAGCATGATGCTGAAGCTTGCATAGGCTTTTTTTGAAGTTAATTTTTGTTCTGCATCTCAGATTATAAAAATAGAGTTATTTTCACTTTTTTTTACGAATTTACAATTTCGAATTGTAATAAAAAGATTCTTGGATAATTACAAAATTGGAGAAGAAGAAAAATGGAAAAAAGATTGTTACATTTCTATGATACAAAATTCAATGTCTATAGGTCGCATTGGAATGCAATGAAATTGCATATTTTTATAACTCTTTTTCGAAACGACAGCTACATCGAGGTCAAGCACAGAACCAACAAAAGAATTATGGCATAAATTCGAAAAAAAACTTTCTTGATAATGTTTTAAATGAAAATATAAAAAATCAGGGGAAGAATAATTTTGCATTCCAATGATACGGATTTCAGCATTATGAAGCTGATGATCGAGGCTGAATCTGTCTCCAATGTTTTCGTTGGCTCGATGATATTTTTACAGGTACAGCTGGGCAGTACTGTCAAACGTCACATAACCGAAAATTCGACACGTGCAATAATATTTTTTCTTCAAATCGAGCTCGTGCTCCAATTTCTTGCGAACGTTCCTTGGCTGACGAAATGTTTTCGAGAGTTGGTACGATCATTCTAAAGGAGGGGGGTTCAAAATTGCTTATAGAATTAATGGCGGGATGAATCATTAGGCATCATTCATAATAGTAACACGATCACCTAACGAGAACTCTGCCTTATATTCATCCCTCGCTAATTCACGACGATAAAATAAAATATATATAACCTACAAACGTTCGCTTCTTCATTAATAAAAATGCATGCTTTTATTATATATTTTATTATTATAATCGACGTTTCCTGTTTATTTATTTGGCATCTTATTGAAACTGTATTTAATGGCGAAACATGAAAACTTTAACCTCGATAAAACGTCAAGTAAATACTGACGGATGCGTCGAATAAATAAAAACATTCAAATAAATGAATAAACAAAAATAAAGAAAAATCCCACCCATGATTGTAGGTCATATATTTTTTAAATTTATTTCCATGTATTTCTTCTTTCAACATTTTTAATATATCCAAAAGTTGTATGAAGTTTTATTCATTTATATGCCTGTAAGGCTTAAGATATTTAAAACGTAATTATATAAAACTCAAATTTGTAAATATATAAAAATAAATAAATTTAAAAAGTTTAACAAATTGTGAAGTTTTCTTTATTTTTTTACATTTATTTATTTAAGAAGATAGAATAAATAAGTTAAAATATATACAATTGTACAAATGTGACTCAACTTTTTTATTTATGTATTTTAGTAGCATTTATCAAAACAACCAAAAATCAAATTCTGAATTTTCAATCCAATTAATTCTGGATTTCAATTCAAGCAATTCTTAATTTCAATGCAACCAATTCTTGATTCCAATACAACCAACTCTAGATTCCAATTTAACGAATTCTTGATTCCAATACAACCAACTCTAGATTCCAATTTAACGAATTCTCGATTCCAATCCAATCAATTCTGGATCACAATCCACCTAATTCGGGATTCCAATCCAACCAATTTTGTATTCCAATTCAACGAATCCTAGATTCGAATTCAACAAATTCTGGACTTCAATGTCCAGCCAACGAGTGTTCGAATAATCGAAATTTTCACGCAAAAATAGCCCACCAAAAAGTACGTTTTTCACGAGGAAAAAAAGGTCGTACGTAGACACAGGTGTGTTTGGGGTCTGTGGAAGGTTCGTTTGACTAGCAAACTCCCGATCCTGTTTGCAAAGGAAAAAGTACGTCTGGCGGAGCGTATTATCGTAGTTCAACAAACATACACGAAGGAAGATCGGGCAATGAGAAAAGGTGTAGATGATGGAGGAAGTGGAGAAGGGGAGGACTATGCAAGAAGCTAGCGAAGAAGAGAGAGACTGGAGGGCGAGAGAGCGAAGATGCCAGATCGTTGGTGAGGAACGGCAGAAGATAGCTGAACAGTCCGGGAGGGAGAAAGAAAGATAGAATTGTGTGTGCAACAGGTACATATCCGAGAGAATTCATCTTTCCCGGCGAAGGCGCCGACGTACGGTAAGATTCTCCCGCGTATATACAGGGTGACCGGTCAATTGACGTCAGAAAAAAAATTTAGATCCGTCATATCGTGCAGTATCCGAATCACCCCCATGTATGCTTCGCAATTTTTTATAGTTTAGGAGTTATGATTTTTTTTTTCGATTTTTTGAGGAATTTCGACATGACAAGATCTAAAAAATTCTAAAAAAAAAAGCAAGAGACTTTTCAGAGTCTTTTTTTCGTAACTAAATTCTTATGAGTTGCATTTTTAGGCATAAAATAATCAACTTCGTAACTTTGATGAAAGTTAGGAAAATATTGGTCTAAAATAAAAAAATGTACGTTCCGTGAATTATGACTTAAATTTTCAACTTTAAATTAAAAATACAAAGTGGTGACATAATGATTTAAGACTCTGAAAAGTCTCTTGCTTTTTTTTTTAGAATTTTTTAGAACTGGTCATGTCGAAATTCCTCAAAAAATCGAAAAAAAAAATCATAATTCCTAAAGTATTAAAAATTGCGGTACATACATGGGGGTGTTTCGGATACCCCACGACATGCCGGATCTAAATTTTTTTTTATGACGTCAATTGACCGACCACCCTGTATATATTGCTGTGTATACGTTGGTGGATAGAACGAATGCTAGATTGAGCGGGTAGTTGACAGACGTCCAGTATATAACTTTATACATGGTGCATTCCCTTCCAAATGGACAGGGCCACGGCCTCAATAATTCGGGCCTTTATTTTCCTCTTAGCACTTCCTCCGAACACGATAACAGAAAGAAAAAAACCACTCTGTACCAATTTACACTCTATTTCTTTGTATGTTATTTTGACGATGAAAGCGCCCCGAGTCAACGTTCCGACATTCATTTTCAACGCTGTAAAATGGATTTTTATGAAAATACGAATTTATGAGACCTCGATTCAAAATTACTGAATTTCGAAGTTACGATAACTCCATTTTTGGAACAAAAAAAAACAAGTATTTTATCTTCGATATAAATATGGAGAAAAAATAGTATTAATCACATTCCAATTTAGATTTGGATGCGAGTTGAAAATTATATGCTCGATAGAAAATCATTAATATTCAATTTGAAATTATTGAATTTTTATTGGAAATAATAGAATGTTCAAACACGAATTATTAAATTTCTCAATGAAAATAAAAAAATTTTTTTTTCATAAGCAATTAATATTTTTAAGAATTTCCATGAAATAATTGAAATCTTTCATTAAACATAATTACAGTTTTTATATAAAATAATTAAATTCTCAATAAAAAAAAACACTTATATTTTGATAAAAAAATAATTCAATTTTTAATTAAAAACAGATAATTGCATACGATTTTTTAACCAATGATTTGTCGATTCTTTTTTTCGATTGTTTCAGTTTATACAGTATTTCAATTGTTTGTTTTTTTTTTTAAGAAAAATAATTGGTGTTTGAAAAAGATAATAGTTTTTCGGTTTGATTGATTTTGCTCGGAAGGGTCAATGTAAAGGCACTTGTAGAAGTGGATACGAGAAGAGAGACGAACCGAAGGAACTGCAAGTGCGGCCGGATCGACAACCGGTCCCGTCGTCGTTGTAGCTCTCCTCGACGCATTATCCTCGAAGAAGCTCGCTCTTCAGCCTCTACTCTTTCCTCACTCAAAACTTCTCTCCATCGTTCCGTCTCTTTCCCTTCCTCACTCACTCCCTCATTATTTGACTTGTTTATTTTCCATCAGCTTCGAGCTCTTTTCTTCGCCTTTTTTTCTCTTCCTTCTCCTAACGTCGCTGATGTGCCACACACGTCCAACGCGGGGAATCGTGCGCGCCTCGATGAACTTTTGAAACCTCTCGAGGCCACGAACGCTACATTGTACGCAATAATAATGGGGGGAAACGAGACGCGGGGATACAGGAAGAAAGACGATCGCGGGAGTCAAATCGATAACCGAGACTTTAAGGTTTGTAAGCATAATCTTTTTCGTCCATCAAACTCGCTTTTTTTTACCGACTGATTATCTCCAATAAAAACTTGCAAAAGTCCTTCCACCAATTTTTTTTAACGTTTTGTCAATTACAAAAAAAATCGTAAAAATTGACAAACATTGTATTGGAATCAATGGTGATTAACGAATTGTTGGTCAATCGCTAGAATTTGTCATAAAAAATATTTTGTATAGAAGAAAGGAGGAAGTATTTCTTTCTTTCGGCGATTATGCGAATACCATTTCACCACAATTCGTTACGAAAGGTACGAAATAATTATTCATATCGCTTCTTAAAAAATCTCTTATTCAAATTAGTAAAACGTGTTTTGCAGGATACGAAAAATGAGGAAAGAAAAAAAAGGGTTAAAAAGCAGATTCGTTGCGAAAAACGGTAATCAATTTTTTAGTCGTTTATTTAAAAATCTTAAATTTTGATAAGAAAATAATATTTCGCAAGATGCGAGAAACCTGGAAATAAAAATGTGAAAAAATTTATTTTTACAAGAAAATCTTTTGGAATGTTATCATTCATTTATGTAGAAGACTCACATCGAAATAAAACTTCTCTAGAATACTCAAAAACGCATGGACGAAAATGTAAAAAAACAAATTTGATAGTCGACGATTTAATTGTTTTTTTTTTCCATAAAAACCATTTAACAAAAATCTTCATAATTATTCCAATTCCACATTTATAAATCTCGAACCCAATTTTTGGGAAATCTCGAGTTCAGCTAAAAAATTACGAACAAAAGATTGTTCACTGTAGACAAGGAAAACGAGATTTTCTATTGGAAAAATCTATAAGATTTTCCAATATGAAATTTTTAAATAAAAAATATTTTTCGACATACGAAAAATAATAATATAAAAATGCAAACGAAAAAAAAAAAAAATTTCGTCGGCGACGATGCAAGTTTCAAGCCCGTCGTTATTCACGAGAAAACAACGATGGAATTCGATTTGGATTCATCAGGCCCCCGAGGTATTCCAGAATCGATGAATTATTCGAGTACCGCGGAGAAAAGCGAATGAATAAAATATTGTTCAACGTATGATCGAATTTTAGCCGTGGGGATTTCTTCCGTTGTTTTTCGAGGGCTGCCTAGAGGCCTCGTGAATTAAATGGAAGCTCACGATGGGAATACATCGATACAGTTTTAATCTTGTACTCGAGTGACGTGAGGAAGGACGGGAGGTCGGAGGGGAGGGGGAGGGGGCTTACACCGGTTACCATCGCCGCGGGACTCTTATGTGCCATAACCGGAAGTGGGATGATCGGTGAAGAATTATTAGCGAGGGGTAGATTTCAGACGATTGATTAGAATGAAACGAGAACCCGCGGGGATTTTGCGATAAGTTTTATTGTAATGCACTCTCCCGATAACGTCTACGGGAACGAAGCATAGAAAAAAAAAGAATATATGGAGTAGAGAATTTAATGTTTATTCAGTTTCTTCCTGCATCGAAAAAACAATTGGTATATCTCGCCAGAGAACAATATTCACTTCCTTATTGGCGGAGAGTGAGAGACAGCGAGAGAGAGAGTTCAGTACATGACGTTTTACCGATTTATTTGATGGAATTTTGGAAATCGGTATGTAAATTCGACTTTTTTAGGATTCATTTGAAAATTATAAATTCGTAAATTTTTATTCGATTAAAAAAATGATTTTATTGTTAAAAGGTTTCGTTTTGAAAATTTAATTGTGTATTTCTTTAACACCTTAATTATTCATAATTTTCTTATTATTATATACTATAAACGAAACGAGTTGTTATTTTAATATAATATGTGAAAATGAAATATAACAAAAATATATTTTTATTGAATTTTTTTGATTATTACGAAATGATCTCATTACTATTGTCCTATTATTATATTTTGACAATGAAGCCTACTTTTTTTTTCTATGAAGGGAAAGTGCAAGAGAGTAAGGACTTAAAGTTTGCAATGCAATTTTTTTCTCTTTTTTTTGATTTTGTTATTTTCATTATTTTGGGAAATATGTTTTTTTCAGATTTGCATTCTAGATTATCACAATGAATACTCGAATGATTATTAAGGTATTTTATTACGATTTCGGTGGATTTTTGTTTCGATGAAAAAACATAGAGAAATTGAAAAATAATCATTTTCGTTTCGTCGCAACGTTGCGAACTTCAATCTCAAAAGAGAGTCACGTTTTCAGTGAGAATTTTCTTGTACCACTCTCTCATTGAAATGCTTTGCTTCCTCGTTCGTTTCTTCATGCAAATTTTCCGCGAAAAAATTCTGCTACACTTGCATTGCGAAGTGACTATTGCGTCTCTGTTTAGCTCAAGTGACGAGCGGTCAAGCGCGTGTCCGCGCATCGAAAGCGGGTTTCGTAGCTCGTTGGGTGCCCACGTAATCGTGACATTCAAACCCAATCACTGTGCAGATGGGTTTTACCTTTCTCAAAAAAACGCCATTCTCCCAGGCTTTCTGATATAAATTTCTTTTCTCGAATATTTATTATCACGTGAAACTATAATAATTTTTATTTAATATCCGATTCAGTTATTAATTCAGAAATTATTTTTTTATTAATTTCAATTTAGAATTCTTGAATAATTTATTTATTCACTATTAATTTAAAGAATTACGTCGTGATTTAATTAAAAATAATTCAAGAAAATTTATTTTATTCAATAATGAATTTCTATTGTTTAAAATAAATCTATTAATATAAATGGCAAACTCTAGATTGACTAAATTACATGACATCCTAAAATTACGACACAGACACAGATTTAAACGATTTTGTTTCGAAATTCTTTTTTTAAAGGGTAAAATACCCTTCAATAACGTCGATCATCAGTGACATCAATCAGTCGAAAAAGATTTATCAGTCAATTCAATGAATTAAATGAAATATAATTTTGTTCAATTATAATTCATTCAATGAATATTCTTCGAATTGATTACTCAACATTGAATTAAATTACGAAATTAATAGAGTGAACAAAACAAAAAACGAAAAATTAATTATTGATAAAAATAATATATTTCAGAATGAAAAGTAGATTCCTCTATATTAATAATCTCTTTATACTACTACTAATATACCCGATTATTATTTTCCTTTCATATTTAACAATTGTACGAAATTCATTTTTATTGAAAAACAAAAACGTGAATTTTTATCAAATTTACGAGCTGATAGCCTGATACTTGGTACAGTTCTCTTTTACGTCCTAAGCATTTGTGTCCATTATTTGGTATGAGAATTGACTCGAAATTTCTCAGATTGATTTTAATTATTCGGACGTTGGCCGCGGGAGTTCGAGAAAACGAGTTTCGTTCGCGGGGTCCAGCAGACATGCTGCAAACACACCTGGCGATTTCAGCATCCCGAAAGTTTTCACCGCGAAAACTTTCGCCTCTCCTGGCTCGTCGCGTCTGCGCGCCTCGTATAATCGAAATGATGATAATGACGCTGAATACGCGGGAGTTGCGGTTTTTATTTCGCGCATCCGCGCTAACTCGAGATTGTGAATCACGTGAGGGCCAAAGCGAATTATATTTGTTATCTTTCGAAAACAAATAAAATATTTTTACGCACTTCATATTCTGCGTTGTTGGCCATTTATGTTTACTTTTGAAGACCGATAATTCCATAAAAAATAATCATTTTTTTATTAAATAATAAAAAGGTATAATTCAAGAATAATTCAAAAACTAAGTAAATTGGAAAAATTCAATTAAATTTTATTAATACTGTATTGTGAGAATACAATGATAATAAGTTGATAATTAATTCAGTAAAAAAAGAAATATACAGGGTGTGGCGTAAATAGTGGTCCACCGTTGACGATTCAATTTACCAGATGGTTAACTATAACGTATTATTTTTTTAACCATTTTTATACAAACATTTATTTATTATTTTTACGAATTTACAAGCTTTTGTTACAAATTTGGCTGTATTTTCAACAATAACCATTAGTTTTTTCATTTTCGTTTCTGTTATATGCTGATGAGTAATACAGCAATCGTGAAAACTGGATGTGGCGTAAATAAAATACAATCCTTTTTCACATAGAAATAATCATTTTTCACGAAATTTGTTTTTGTTTTTTTAATCCTTGGATAGAAATGGTTAAAATGATAGTATGTTATGGCTAACTATCTGGTATGTCGAATTCTTAACGGTGGACCACGATTTACTCTACACTCTGTATAATACATTAACAACCTACGTTGAACGTTCATTATATTCATATAATTAACATACAATCTCAATACATCACATTAATAATATAATAATCCAAAAATGATAATTAAACAATAATTGTGGATAATTGAATAATAGTAATAGATAATAACGCAATGACTATAAAAAACTAAATTATCATTTTACAATATAAAATTTAATCGAATATCTATTATATACTATTAATAAATTAATGAAAATTAATTAATGAAAAATAATAATTATTAATGAAATATATTAATTCATTAATATATTATATTAATGAAAATAATATTAATGAAATTAATGAAAAACAATTAATGAAATATAATTAATTAATTATATTTATGAAAAGTAAATGAAAATAATGAATTAATGAAATGAATTTAATAAAATATTAATGAAAAATAATATTTATTTATTACTATCAATGAAAAATAATATAAAATAATAATTTTTCAAAACCTGCGCGCAAAAATGGGGTACCTAATGAAAACTTTCGAAATCTCCAACGTGCATTCCAAAAACAATATCAAATCCCATTATCCAAAACCTGTCGACATATGGACAAAAAAAATCGTAAAAACTGCCTTCTGTTTATTGCTCTCACTCTCTCCCGCGCTTTTTGGTAAGTTGGTAAGGTACCTTGTAGGAGAAAGGTGAAGATCGAGCCCGAAAAACTCATCGAAGTATGGCTCAATGCGTGCGCACATAAACGAGCACGCACACGTTTAACTCTCGAAATATACTTTTCAATGTATCGACCAATCGGACACGCTGCACGACCACTTTCTCCGGAGTATCGTTCGCTCGGATAAAGAAAAACGAATGTGTTATTCCGATTTCTGAGCTACGAAGAGCACGCAGCTTGATCACCGCCCCCCCCTTCCCCCTCGATAACGGTCTACTCGTGAGCATGCGTGAAGATTTGAAAAAAAAAATAATAATAAAAATAATAATAAAATAACAATAATCAAGCGTGCAAGTGCGTTAGCTTGATCAATGGGCACCTTGGGAGGCTTCGTGCAGGGACACTTTCAGCATTTCGAATGTGTGCTGTTGCGGCACTCCAAGTGTATTAATAACGGTGAATGAAGATTAGCCGTACAGTATCCGCGTTGTAGAGAAAATAACGAAAACGAATCTGAATTAATTCAATAACGGTCAAGCAATTTATATCAATGAAAGTCACGAAATATCTTTGAGCCTCCAATTTGCGGCTTACTTCAAAACGTACTTGAAAGTTTTTTTTTGGTAATTGGTTAACACCGATCCGAAATTTACGGCTGCGTGAACGAGCTTTTTTTTAAATTTAAGCATAAAACACTGTCTCGTTGATTCTAAAGTATTACGAAAAAGTCACGTGGAATGGTTATTCTACGCTTAATTTTTTTTTTTGTGAGTATTCTTCTTGGTTGATGGCGATTTTGAATAATGAAAATGAGATGAAAGCTTGCAACGCTGGAATGCAACGAAAATGATGACTTTTTTTCCATTTTGTTCCCACGAATATTCGCCATGAATATTCGCTACGAAAATCGCTCAATTATTTTTTAAGATAGTCTGGTAATCGAAAATTCAAATGTTCAAGAAAGATTTTGTACTATACTAAAAATAAAGTTATAGAAATGAAGGAACTGAAGTGTTCAGTATTTTTAAAAAGCTTTTTTTTTTCAGATTCGAGTCCGAGATTTTTGAATGAACGATTTAAAAAAATATCTAGCGATATTAATTACCAACACCCAATCACAATAAATTCTTCAAAATAAAATTCCCTTGGAATCGATGGTGGTCAACGAATTTTTTGGTAAATTTCTACATTTTCTTTTAATTAAAAAAATATTTCCCAGAACAGAATAAAAAAGAAATAAATATGTATTATACTTTTTAATACTTCCGGTGATTATGAAAATACTATTTAACAGAAATTCGTTACAAAAACTGCAAAATAATTTTTCTAATCTGTCCTTGAAAACCTCAAATTTAAATACCTAAAACGTATTTTGGAGAGTGAGAAAGACGAGAAAAGAAAGTTTGACTATTTCACACCAACCTTGCTTAAGGGCTTGTCGAACATCGACATAACCTCACAAATTTTCGAAATCCGTTTTCTCTGCGTTCATTAAGTTTACAGCGAAAAATCGAGGATCAGTCTTTGTACAATTCATAGAGACAGAAATAGATGCTTGAATTTTTCAATAAAAATGTTTCATTCTTGAAAAAATGGGATTTAAAAATTTCGATTATCTCTCTCGCACTCGTGTGTCACGTGGTATATCTTCGACATGTCCTTAAGCTTAAAAAGAAAGCTTATTAAAATCTGTATCGACTAAAAGTGGAACTCTGCTTGAGTAATAAGAGCTTCCGGATGTCAAAAAGAGAACAGTGCAAAATGGGGTCTTATCGAGGCAAATACAGTCATCCATACAGTAATCAAACGTCCACCTGTAGAGTAAAAAAAATATGCGGGCTCCGGAATTTTGCAAAATTGTTGATGAATAGCCGAGATGCCGCAATTCTACACCGGTTTGTAACCGTATACTCTTTGTGGGTTCGGATATATATGAAAAGGCTGGATAGAGGGGTGGGGGGCTAGATAGCGATGAGCACTGACTGAGAGCTGACTCTCGGGAACGCTGCGGCGATAACTGCACTACACGAGAAGTGCAACCATAATCGGTCGTCCGGTGCCGGATATACAGGGTGTCCCAGCTAAAAATGTCATCCTTGAAATGGGAGGTAGGGGGTGAAATTCTAAGACGATTGATATAAGCATGTATGGGTCCCAGATCA
>JAPYZJ010001471.1:0-60040 GCA_030522765.1 Ophioninae sp. B BG-2022a | reverse complement strand
GATCCGGGACCCATACATGCTTATATCAATCGTCTTAGAATTTCACCCCCTACCTCCCATTTCAAGGATGACATTCTTAGCTGGGACACCCTGTATACACGCGTTTACGTGTACGTATTCGATACGAAGGAAAAAGTGTGTTGAAACGAAAAGCCATGACGGAAGAAGAAACGAGAGAGAAAGAGAGAGAGAGGGATATAAAATTTATCATGCATTTTGCGCACGTATAAGCAACAACTCCCTTTGACACGGATTGCGACCAGCTCATGGGGAAAGGTCGTGGAATACCATACCAGATTTTTTTTTTTTTTCGTTTTCTCTATTTTTATTTCGTATTTGTTGATTTTTTTGCATTTTTTCCCTATTTTCCTTTTCTCACTCCGCCATTTCTGTCTCTCTCGGTCTCGTTTTTGCGTTGTTTTCGCGAAGCAGATTCCGAAGGTATATATAGAGACTGGCACACGTGCAGCGTTCTTTTTCTGAACCTCCACTCCACGGGGTGTCTCATTTGTCCGAGTTTATCTCGAAGATTCGTTCGTTCGATTTTCAATTATTACGAAAATCGGTCGTAAGCGGAACATCCATGGGATCCTAGTGATTTGTAAAGGTCTCGAAGTAGGCTACCGGTATATAAAACGAAACATGAAGCTCCGTGATAAATGGAAAAGTTGACCTTCGTCTGACCTTCACCTTTGGGTTCAAGGTCAATCTCACATTGTCAGTTTTTTCTTCTCCCGAAATTGAACAACTTTTGTTGAAAAAGTTTTTTTCTGAAACCAGCAGTTTTCGAGTTATTAGGGTGGACAAGTTTGAGAGGACACCCTGTATGCCACTCGAAATCCCGAGGTGTCCTCCTCCTACAGCCCTTTCGAGCTACCTCCCTCACAGCTGGTTTCTCCCTCGCGCCCTCATATATTGATTATATAAGCGACCGAGCATATACTAACTGCGCTAAAAACATGGCTCGCACGCGGCTACGCAGGTGCGTGTGAAAGGGCCACCCTCAAATACCCACGAAAGCATTGAGGAGAGGACAACTTTGCTCTTGCCTTGCCCGGGCTTTCATCGAGAGTACACGTGCACCAACCAAGTTCTCGGTCCTTCCGGTCTTCTTTAGGGTCGTTGCCCTTCGACTCGCCCTTCTGTGCCACGTGACCTTCCTCAGCTTCTCGGAAGTTCCTAACCTCTTCGACCATTTCTCCTTTGATGAGACGTACCGAAAGGTCCCTTTACGGTTAGTCCTTCGAGAAGACCCTTAAGGGCTTGGTCCGGCTCGTGATCTCGCTCATTTGGAAGCTTGACCTCTGACCCTTTTTTTCCTCTGATAAGGACCAAAATGACTCCTTTCAGTTCGCCCTTCGTGAAAATGGCCCTTAAGGGCTCGGTGCTTTGCGAAGTTCTTGTACATTCTTGGAAGATCATAAGTTGGCCTTTTTTTTTTCTTTAATGGAGATGACCAAAAAGTTCCGTTTTAGTTTGCCCTTTAAGAAGACCCTTAAGGGCATGGTTCGTCATCTTCTTCCTCGTTTCCTTCAAAGCTCCTAATCTCTCAACCCTTTTTATCTTCGACGATAATTACGAAAAAGTCCCTTTTTAGGTTGGCCCTTCGATTTTTAGGGCTCGTTTTACCTCGTGACCTTTCTCACATTTTTTGAAGGTCCTTGACCTCCTCGTTCTCGGCATCTTCGATGTCCTTGTCCTTCGACTCGCCCTTCGCCCTTTACGCAAATACCGAGCTCGCGTAATGCGCCACGAGAGAAACAAAAGCCCTTCCCTCCCCCCAAAAAAAAGCTGGTGAAACAAAATGAGCGATGAAAAGCTCTCGGGGGATTCGGGCAACGTCACCAGCCGAGTCGAGGCAACGATTTATCACAATCCAGAGGACACACCGAAGACCCTCCTGTGGCCTTGGGAATTATGATAATCCACTCTTACGATACCAGACACGTTCGTCGTGGACAGAAAAGGGACATCCAACGAGGGTGAGCAACAGAAAATGATATAGAGGGCGGGAGTGTCGACACGAAAAAAAAAGGAGCCCTGTGAGCAGGACCTCATGGGTGTCTTTGTGGCGAACAAATGTCTTTACGTGCAACTCATTCGGTAAATCTATACGTTTGCATGATAAAATATATACAGGGTGTACTTTTCTTTCACCTGCCCCCACGAAATATCTCGAAAACCGTGCATCTCAGAAAAAAATGTTTCGAATAAAAGTTTCACTGTTTCGAAGTTGGGAAAAGATGGTTATTATCGATTTTCAATACTCCCCAATTTTCAAGGTCATTTCGAGATGACTGTTGGTTTTTTCACTGGAAACTTATTTTTTGACGTTGATCGAAGTCTCTCGCATACCGAGATGAGCTCCCACATCAGAAACGATTTGGTTTTAATATCGTGCTAACACGGGAGTATCACTTATCCATCTAACTTTTCCCATTGACCACGATCCCCGAGGAAAACTGTAGGAAAATATGTGAACCCTAAATTCTTTTCATTTCTTCGCCCCATGCTTGGCGAAGGTATCGTAATCGTCGCGGACTCCTGTGATACGAAACACGGAATGTAGCTCCGATCAAACGAAATCCATGAAAATCTCAAATATTTTACGAATTTTCGTGTAAAATTCGAAATATCGACGGTATTTTCGAAATACCTTAAGTACTGGTGAATTCAGGTTAAAGAGCGAGAAGTGTAGGGAATTTGACGAGACAAAGCTGGAGTTACGAGGGTTGCGTTGCACTCCGAGCCGAGCGAAACCGAATCTACAGTTAAACTGAATCTACAGGGTGTCCCGCGCTTAACAAGCCTCTAACTCGAGAACGACGTATCACAGCGAAAAATATTTCGAACAAAATCTACATGGTTTCTGAGGCTACAAAAGATGGCTATCGTCGTTTTGAATCTTAACGCCAAGGTCACGCGAAGGGCAACTTTGAAAATATTTTAAAAATCGCTTATCGGAAAAATACTTAATTATAGTGTTTTGAAAAGCTCTCGCGATGCTCTACCAGAATACGATGTCAAAAATATACCTTCCTATTGGAAATTCTCGCATTGACCTTCACATGACCTTCACTGTAAATGTCAAGGTCAAACTAAGACTACCTTGCTGTACTCCGCTAGAAATCGAATAACTTTCGTTTGGAACACTTTTTCCTCAGATCGATACGTTTCGAGATAACTGCTCGCGAATGATCGGACACCCTGTATAATCATGCTCTTCGGTCACGAAAAAGTCAGAGGGGGGCGAGCGAGATCGCGAAACGAAGGAAAGTCGAAAGCTGGCGGGTCAGAAGGTAACGGCGAAGGGGCTCGCCAACGTTTTTCCCATGAGCCGTTTAATAGGATACACGCACACGTTGTACACTCCCGTAGGTGGAAACTCGCGTAAACCGGAAACGCACATACTGCACGAACGGTATATCGGCCCCCACGTGTGGTTACGCGCATATCTATATCATCGCCGTCGATATTAACAGCGTGAAAACAATTAAGTGGTTTCCGAGCTCACGTATATAAGTTTTCCTCTCTCGAGAGAGAGAGAGAGTGAGAGGACTCCTGTATATCTGTATATCCAGTGATCGATAAGAGCTTATACGTTTGACCGATTTTCTACGGTCTTGCGCACGTATTCTCGCTGCCCTCGTAATAGGATCGACCGGATTCAGAAAATTTATCATTTCGACGAAAAACCGCGAAATCTTTTTTCAATCCTTCTTTTACCATCGGTCGGTAATTCATTTTTGGTCCCGAATATCTAAATCGATTGTTTATCATTTTTATCTAATGTTAATTAATTTTATTCAAATATTACTCCTGATTATTATTATTGAATGAACCTAAAAAAAATTTTTTTTTAATCAATGAAAAAAAATATTCACGACGTAAAAAAATAACACATTTCGAGGAAAAACCGTTTTTATTTTAATTAAATTTTCATTGAGGGTAGACACATTGAAATAATTTTTTTTTAATTGTAAATTCATCAGTTTTCTTAGCTTTTTGAAATTGTACGAATTTCGCTCCGATTTCATATAAAAATTACGAGAAATAGCAAAAACGCGTTGAAACACGAAAATTCATGAATTCCCGTCGATTCGAGAACCGGAAACGGTACGAAGGATAAAAAAAAAGTAGAGAAAAAGATAAATTACGTTCGCAATTAATAAAGGATATTTTAACGGAAACCGGAAGTCCGGAGAAACGGAAACGAGCAATTTGAACGTGTTTAGCATAGGGCCATTACGATATCGCGCAATGCCAACAAATTTTCACGAGCACTGTATATATACGTTTCTATAATTCTCTCTCTCTCGGTACAGATATCCGAGAGGCTGGAAACATTTTTGTTCTATTCTCTTTTTCGGAGCGTTTCTCGTCTTTCAGCTTCTCATCAGGGGTCGGGAAGCATTTTTTTTTTTTTTTTTTTTATTTCATTTCCTCGAGGGGCATGACTCGTCCACTCGGCAAACTCGGGGTAACGAGTCCACGTGTGCCAAAACTTGCCGGCGCTGGAGGACTCGAACGAGACGTTGGGCAAAAAGTATAAAAGAGTAAAAAAACCAAAAAAAGGACAAAAAAAAGAAAAAAAAGGGCCCGCAGCCAGCCAGAACGCGGCACATCCAATACTCGTACATACGTAAGGATGGATACACGTCTCGGGTAAATAGAGCAGACGGAATTCGACAGAGCGAGAAAGAAACGCGAGCGAGGGGAACGCCAAGAAAGGATGAGGTCTGACAGCCAATCAATCACTCCCGAAGGGATACACCAGTCCCGGAGAGGATGTCCCGTCGAATACGTTTCCCCGATTTCATCTCGACGTCTTTTGCTAATGGAAAATAATTTCCGTCAGTTTGATTAAAAAAAAAAAATAACGATGAATTTAGTAAAGTTTTATTTAATTTAATTTTTATTTTATTTGTTGAATTTTCATTTAGTTTTAATTTATTGAATTGAATTTGAATAATTAATTGCATAATTAATTTTATATTAATTAATTTTATTTTATTTTATTTTTATTTATTGAATTGAATTTTATTTTATTTATTGAATTTTAATTTAGTCGTACGAAAGGATTTCGTAAATTTTCTTCAAACAGAAAAAAAAAACAATGAATTTAGTACATTTAAATTCAATAAAAATTTTGTTTTATTTTTAATTTAGTCGTGCGAAAGAATCCTGTATCGTTTTGATTATGCTAGAACAGACATCTGAGACTCAACAAAGAGTCGTCTTTTTTCACAAAAAGCGTATCGAAAGAAAGTGAAAGAAAAGGGCTATAGGGAGAGAGAGAGGGGTGATAGGGTGAGGAGCAAATACGAAAGACGAGAAAAAAGGCAAAAAAAAAACGAAAGTGACTTGGTATAGCGGAAAATGCAGCGAGCCAAAGGCCCCCGTCCCGTCAGGCGCGTCAGCCGTGCGCGTCTGACTATAGCGGACCTTTTCTACTGGCGCTCGAAGTGGCTGTTCACCGCGTGCTATTTGACTGGCATCATATAATAATAATAATAATAATAATAATAATAATAATAATAATATAAAATTTTAATAATAAATACTTAATAAACCAAATATTAGATAAATTAATACAATAATATAAAAAATCATAAATTGAAAAATAGTAAAAAATGAAATAAATTTTTTAAACGAAAATTTAAAAAATCTCGTAAAAAATAATAATAAATCGAGGAAACGATCCGAGTCCAAATTTTCCAATTCCATTGAAAAGATATCCTCCAAAAAAAAATGGCAAATATATTGATGGCGAATATCGCGAAGATACAATGGCTTATAAATATCGTTTACCCACGTATCCTAAATATGTAAAATATATAATATATATACATATACAAATAAATATATATATTTCGATTTACGCTATGCATCTATTTATCCAAAGGCGATTTCGACGATAATATATTCACGATATATACGTACGGATACTTATATATAATATTCCATGTGCACAGATCAGACATCTATCGCTGCCAGTATATTTATATATTCATCCTTTTTCCCCTGTGGCTGCACGAATTGCACCGTAGATTGTACTGTTACCACTTTCCGACCGAAACGATTCGGGCAACGTTCGGATCATAAATTTGCGATTTCCTATCCACATGTATGCATATATATATATATATATATATATATATAGTTCGAGATTGCGGGTCGGCACATGGTGAACGAGCGGACGCGTTCGCCACCGCAAAATCAAATTCACGACTAGTCCGGCGCTACCGTGAACATTTTTAAATACACTGCTCAAACTGACTCCTTTCCCAAACCCCCTCGTTCCTTCTTGCTCTCTCTCTCATATTTAATCATTATTTTCATCACATTATTATTATTATTATTATTATTATTATTATTATTATTTTAAGATTTTTTTTCACAATTCTCGGCGTTTAGCCGGTTCCCATGAATTTGTTTGGGTTTGTTTGGGTTATTATTATTTTTGTTGTTATAACAATTTTTATACTTGTATTATTTTTTGTTTATTATTGTTAATATATTCGTCATTATTTATTATTTTATTCCTGATATTGGCTATTTTAGCTCGACTTTAAATTTAATTTTAATGATAATTTTATTGTGATTTTAAGTTTTGAACAATATTTTGTTTCTGTATTTTTCTTGCTCTCTCTCTCTTTGGCATCTATCCGTCCATCCGTCAGTCCACCTGTCCGTCCATCAACCCGACTCGACGAGTTATCCTCGGCAGGTAAATTGTATCGTCGAGTTTTCGGTAGCTCGGTTTCGAGCCTCGTGGAAGCGAGAGGCCGAAGAAGCCCCGCCGGAGGCTGTACACGTCGAGGACTCTCTGCCTCTCTTTACTCCCTTCCATCCCACAACTAACCGGCTCCCAGAATTAAACTTTTTCGCTTGTCCTCGCGCATAACGAGGCATGATTTCTAACCTCTCACGCCCCTCTCTTCCGGGCCTCCGAAAACTCTCGTCCCTCGCTTCACGTTCCCACTGAAAGAAGCCGAGAAGAAAATTGCTGAGAAATAAACTTTTGACAAAATTTTTCGTGTTCTCGAAACTTGCCTCGTTCGAAAATATGTATCAACGTATGTGTGTGTTATCCATATTTTTTTCCTTAATTAGTTCGATGTTGAGTAATGTTTAAAATTATTTTATTTTGTTTTCTAGATCTTTATTTTATTTTTTATTTTATTTAGTAGATTTTTTTTCATTTCTTAATTTACTTCGTAGATTTTTATTTTATTTTTTATTTTATTTCGTAGATTTTTTTTCATTTTTTATTTTATTTCGTATATTTTTATTTTATTTTTTATTGTACTTCGTATATTTTTATTTTATTTTGTAGATTTTTTTCATTTCTTATTTTACTTTGTATATTTTTATTTTATTTTTTATTTTATTTCGTACATTTTGTATTTTTATTTTTTTTCTACGAAATTACGTAATATCGCAACCACATTCAAATATCGTCTTCTTAGACCGGAAACGTTACGGGTTCCACGAGACGACGGTATTTCTACCCGGATGACTCTTCCCCCCCCCCCTCTGCCCAAAGAGATCATCCGGATTCGCTATGCACGAGGAAACGTTTTTTTCGAAAATACCTCCCCCCCGCCCCCTTGCTCTTTCTCATTCTCCTCGGTGACTGACCGCCCTCGGTGACTTCTAGATGAGATCCTCCAAGGAAAAAAGTTCAACCTCGCGTACCTTGACAGCCATATTTTTCGTATTTCTTTTTCTTCTCGTTTAACTCATCTCCGAACGCTTTCAATGCCAAAGCCACAATACGAGAAATATGCGAAGAAACGTACGACGAGATTTTCAGCTCGGAGGAACTCCAGAAACGTTGTTGCTCGGAGATCTTGGAGTTGCAGGGGGAGGGGAAGGGGAAGAGAGAGGGGGGGATGATCGCCTTTGAACTTGACTCGGTTCACCCAACTTCCTTGAGGATCATCCTCTAAACTTTGGGTACCGATGGAGAGGATCCTCTTTGCCTCTTACTTTCGTCCTCTCTTCAATCACGACCTCGAGAGAGATCCCTGGCATCCGAATGACTTTAATTGACGAGGCGAATTCTGTGCTTCGCGAATCAAAGCGCGTCTCCTTACTTGAGGAATGAAAATACATTTTGAAAAAGAAAATTGAAAAAAAGAATTGAAAAAATTGAATTGGCTTCGTTTTGAAAAAATACATATATATCTATAGAAAATTAATGTTTTTTTTTCTCTTAAAAAAATCATTTTTTAAATACCTTTTTAAAAAAATCATTTTTTTAAATACCTTTTTAAAAAAATCCTTTTTTTTTAAATACCTTTTTAAAGAATCCTTTTTTTAAATACCTGTTTAAAAAAATCCGTTTTTTTCTAATACCTTTTTAAAAAAATCCATTTTTAAATACCTTTTTAAAAAATCCTTTTTTTAAAATACCCTTAAAAAAAATCCTTTTTTTAAATACTTTTTTAAATATCCTTTCAAAAAATATCCTTTTTTTTAAATACCCTTTCAAAAAAATCCTTTTTTAAATATCCTTTTTTTTTCTTTCAAAAGAAAATCCTTTGCTTTTTCATCATCACGATATCCATCGTCCCTCCCTGCAACATGTAAATATTGGGAATTCCACGGAAGGGTCGCAGTCCCTTGCGCACCCTTGGAGACCGAGACCAAAAATCATTTCCGGTACGAGCCTTCGGAACGTCCGCTTTGCAAAAGACTGAGGCGACAGTCTGATCGATGCCTATTTCCGGCCGATCGAATTTCGGAGATTAGGGGCGGGGGGGAGCGCAGAGTGACGTCTCGACGTTTCTCGAATTGGGGGGAAGAGCTGTTTCGCAAATTTCATCACCCCTCGGTGAAGGATCTGCCACGAGTGACGGCTGGTGCTCCCTCATTGAAATAAGGATGAACGGACGAGACCGGAAGTCGATAGAAATTCAAATTGAGGACTTTTAAAAAATGTAACACGTGACACATCTGCCAAGTACGAAATAGATTTTTTTATAAATGTTCGTAAATGTTTATTATCCTACCAAGAATTTGAAACAACGATTTTATAAATAATTATTAATATTTATTATTCTACCAAAAATTACCAAAAATGTTTGCCATTTTTTTTTATCCATCCTATATTATCTTATAGAAATATACATTTATCGGATTTTTTTTTACTGAATCGAGTTGATAAAAAAAGTTAAAAAACGATGAATGACAGTCTAACACCACTAATCTATTTGCGACCTCCGTCGCTTTAAGCTATCAGGATGAGACCCTCCAAAAAAAAATGGGATCGTTGAGACGGACAAAAGAGACGATTGGATTTCGATGAAATTTCATTAGACACGATTCTACTGGTTACCATTGAGACGCAGGTTTATTTTCGGGAAAATAAAAGATTATCTCCGCACAAAGACGTCAGTGCTTCGAAATGGACAGCTGAGTCTGGCTTGAGTCGCGAGTACAATTCGATCAGACGCAGATACCCCAATTTCGTCTGATTCGATCGAATTATTTGGAACAAAGCTCCTTCGTTGAAAATTGTCCAAAGGGGCTGATCGTTCCCATGATTTGAATAACAGAGACGACAAAATCGATCAACTTCCGTCGATGCTGTTACACGCGGCATTTTTATTAATTTACTTTACTTTTATTAATTTTATCGTTGATTTTTCGAAATCGTAAGTTGGTGTTTCGGAACTGAGGCTTGAAAATGAAAATCGGTAACTGGAAGTTCATTGGAAATTCGAAGACCTGCCGAATGAGTACCCACTCGATAGGTCCAAAACCGAATGCTGATCCAACTTCACTCATAAATAAAGAACCCTAAATCATTCGTAAGAAATCCTGCCAAGTCCAACAGAATCGTTTCTTCCACTAAAAATCACAAACGCCTGAAAGCCTGATTCAAATAACTCGCAGTAAAATTGGTTGGACCAAGAATCGATGTTGCATCGTAGATTTTTCACATCCGATAGCCTTCTCCGAGTTTCCAATGATTGCTCAACGAGTTGTAAGGAGCACGGAATTGGCGAGTGGAGGGAAGGCAAAACCGTCTGTTCACCTTGATGGAGTATCTGACAATGAGGACCGGAGGACTGGTTTCCATCATCGCGTCTCTCTAATTAACCATAAAAATATAATGAATTTCTCTGGTCTTTCACGACCCGTCGAGATCCAGCGATCTGTGCTCGAAGTGAATATCCACGGGTGAAAAATAAAAAAAAAAGCCGAGGAGACAGATGGGAGTCTGAAAATAAAACTGGCTGGATCGCGAAGTAGCGTGAGAAAAGTGAACGGCCAAGCGAAGAAACGGAAACTCGGACGGAAAATCGTTGAGCCGAGAATTGGAAAGGGGTTACCAAAGCTGGACCAGTAAGTTCCAAGTTTGACGGGATCTCAGGAGGTTGGTCGAGGCTTGAACGAATGGACGTTTTGTTCGGGTCTTTTTGGCTCTCTTATCCGGGTTGGTTGCTGACAAACCAGGTCCATTCGAGTGTACAAGGTGACCTCTGCGAATTAGTTTCTTTCGGGAAGGCTGACTGTAGAGATCAACTAGACAAGTGGGCATCATCAGGATTCGATGACGCCAAAGTCTTTCCTGAAGAACATCTAAAATTTGTGGTATTGAGGCACTTCCATCAGCCAATAAAGACACCAGCGAAAGATTCAGTGGATCCAAGTCACCCTGTACGTTAACTCGTCCCAGCTCGAGCAGACTCTAGAAAAAGAGCTCCAAGGAAGTTTGAGGGCTTGCGGGAAAACTAACCTAGAAGAGAATGGTAGAGTTCGGTCCATGCACGGTAAAGTCGGATAGCAGTCTACGGAGGGAAGGTTGGGTCCTCTCCAGCCTTAGGGGGTGTGCGTCGTCGTCGGATTTGTCTCGTTAGAGTTCGCATTGTGTCCTTGGGATCCGTCTGATCCTCCATCCCCCTTTCTCTTCATCCTCTCATTACCAACTTCTTTCCTTTTTCCCTTTCTTCATAGTCTTCTTCCACCTTTCCACTGAAAAAGTACCTTCGGTCTCCTTTCTATTATTATTTCAGTGCCCCTACCCCTCCCCCGCCCTTTCGGTCTTTCTTTGCCTTTCGTACATCCTCGATCTAACGAGCCTCCATCACTGGGCGAAGCGTACCGTTGGCTATTAATTCCCGGCACGATCCTGCAGAATCAGCGTTTCCGGTCATCATCCCAGCTCTCCTTTATTGGGAGTGGAGGACCTTCAAGGTCACACAGGTCACTTTCAAGGTCACACAGGTCACTTTCAAGGTCACACATGTCACTTTCACGGTCAATCAGTTTACTTCAAGGTCACGCAGGTCACTTTCAAGGTTAAGCAGGCCACTTTCAAGGTTAAGCAGGCCACTTCAAGGTTAAGCAGGTCACTTTCAAGGTTAAGCAGGTCACCTCAAGGTCACGCAGGTCACTTTCAAGATTAAGCAGGTCACTTCAAGGTCACGCAGGTTACTTTCAAGGTTAATTAGGTCACTTTCAAGGTTAATCAGGTCACTTCAAGGTCACGCAGGTCACTTTTAAGGTCAACAAGTTCGCTTGAAGGTCATACAGGTCACTTTCTAGATGTTGTAGGGCACTTTTGTCGTTACGGCGTTCACTTTGAAGAACCCAAGGTTACGGAAGGTCCAGGATCAAGGTCACTCAGTACCCTTTCAAGATCAACGGTCATCTGAGCGCGGATATTTTTCGTCTGTCCGCAGCGAGTTCCCCGGAGCCGCGTCAGTGTCCTTATCTCGGGAAGTTCACGGTGACCGACCTCAACAGAAATCATCGGAGCACGAGAAGCGACGGCCGGAGAAACGTCCAGGAGCAGCGTCGCCGGGAGCGGGACAAGGTGAGGCACTCGGATGATCACCGAGCGAGAAAAATGGAGTTCGAGACGGAGGCGAGGCGGGCGAACAACGAGTACCTGGTGCACGAGCGTCCGGGTGCCCGAAGAGCGACGAGATCGGAAAAGTCCGACGGAGCACGAACGCCCGACGTTCATGGATCATCGAGTAACCTTGGATATCGTCGGAGCTTCGATGATACACGTCAAGGTCATTCAAGGTCAAGCTCAAGGTCACCCGATTTGACAGCGACCGCGGAACGCTCTTCGTCAAGAGAACGAAGAAACGCTAGAATGGAAGACTTCCAAGTGGATCCTGACGACTTCGCCCAGATGCGACACTTCCGCAGTCGAGAGTTCGATACCGGAAGCTCACCGATGATTCAAGTCCACGAAGATTACTTCGGTGATTACGAGGACGAAGGGGACAACGGAGAACCCCGAAAAAGGTCAGCCCCCCTCGTTGCCGAATCACCCTATCTCACCTATCGCGATCTCATCAGGATCAAAAGAGACCTCGATGATTCACCTAGAGGGAAAGACGACTATCCCGAGAAGAGAAAGAAACGGGAAGAAAACGGAAGCAGCTGCAACTCGGATGTTACCACCCTCACAGTTGGGTGCTCCACTGCCGATAGAATGGAATTGCAGAGCGACTGCGTCGACGATGACGCCGTTACGGGTAAACTAAAAATTCGGACTTTTAATCTTTTGATTTAAGTTCATCGTTGTCGACCGATTTTAATTGTATCATCGTGCCACATTATTTTAATTAATTTCATTAATTAGCCATTTTTATCACTTTAATTAATTAGCCATTTTTATCAATTTAATTAATTAGCCATTTTTATTAATTTAATGTATTAGCCACTTAAATTAATTAAATCAATCAGCCACTTGAATTAATTAAATTAATTAGCTAACTTTTCAACCCCAAATCTATTTTTCTTCATCCAGTAACAGTTTGACCTTGAAAAAAAAAAGATCGCAACCGACAGTAATATGAAATCGTCTGATTGGAAAGTGGTGAAAATTGGTTGATCCGTTGGCAGCTTATTCGTGCCACGGGAGATGGTTCGACGCGGAGGGCACTCAGTTCGTGATAGCGACCCCTCTCGCTCGGAGATCGAGCTGGTCGAACGACAACAATCGTCCTCAGCCGTACAGGAACAGCAGACGGCTCTGTTTCATGTACCGTGAGAGCGGGGGAGTCGTCAGCCTGACGGCCAGTCCGGTCGCTTGTCAACGAGAAATACCACCCCCTCAACCCATGCTGGCCTTCAACGCGACGAGCATCGGTAAGAGCATCCCCGCAAAAAGCCCTACCGTCCTCAAATATCGATCTCATTGTTGTTTTTTTTTCGATCTGGGGAACATTTTTGGTCATTTTACAAAACTGGTGCTATTAGTTGAGATAAACAAATAAAATTCAGAAAAACAACAAAAAATTTAAAAAACAACCGAAAATGTCAGAAAAACAACAAAAAAATCTCAAAAACAACCGAAAATTTAAGAAAAACAACCAAAACTCTAAAAAAAACAACCGAAAATTTCAGAAAAACAACCAAAGATCTCAAAAAACAACCGAAAATTTCAGAAAAACAACCAAAAATCTCAAAAACAACCGAAAATTTCAGAAAAACAACCAAAAATCTCAAAAACAACCGAAAATTTTAGAAAAACGACAAAAAATCTCAGAAACAACCAAAAATTTCCGAAAAGCAACAAAAAATCTGAGAAAAAACAACAACAAAAATCTCACAAAAGCAACGTAAAATCTTAAAAAAACAACAAAAAATCTCAGAAAAAAACCAAGAAAAATCTGAAAAAAAACAACAAAAAAATCTCTTTCCGTTGGATTCAGGCCAGTGCATGGAGGACAGTAGCGGAACGCCACATCGGGCCTCGTATCTCGTGACGTTACTGATGTTCCTCTGCCTCGTGACACTCAGGTGATTTTAAGCGCACCCCGGGCGAGACTGGCAAAAAAGTGAGAAAAAAAAAAAGCGGAGAGGCGCGAAGCTCAAACGTATCGCTGGGCGTTGACGAGTCGAACGGGGGTTTCAGCGCGGTCCAACGATCAGAACTGGACACGCGACGAAAGAGTCTCGTGTCCATCCACGCAGAGACGAAAGACAACCCTGTGTCGAGCGGATGTTCAATATTGTAATATAGAGGGCGATCGTCCTTTCAAACTTTGAGGATCGCGATGACAAACAGATAAATATATACATATGTAGATACATCTATACGCAAACGTACGAATATACCGGGTGGCCCGTTTACAACTCATCCCCGTATATCTCGATAAATATTCATTCTACGAAAAAGTCTTTCGAACAAAAGTTTCAGGATTTTTCGAAACCCTGCCAACGGTGACCTCGAGCCTTTTTGAAACGGAGTATTTGAAGGTCATTCGAGGGTCACCTTCGCTTTTTCAATGGGAACCTACAAGTTTCTTAGTACCACCTATTTCCGAGTGAAATAACAAAAAACTTTTGCTGGAAAAATTTTCCCACCCGACGTTTACTTTTCGAAATATTAAATCGTGAAGTTTTCACCTTCCGGTCCGTTTATCTCGAGAGATTACCGCCCGATCGAAAATCGCGTCGAACGAAAGCTGTGCGTTTTGTCTCGTAGCGTAACATGCCGCGAACAAAAATCAAGGTCCCCAATGAAAAAACCGGGATGACCTTCGAATGACCTTGAACCCTGTGAGCCGGGGTTCTCTCGAGATCACCTCTTCGCGTCTTCCGTAAAACCCTTGGACTTTCGTTCGAAACTTTTTTTCGTATCTCCCTTATTTACCGAGATATCAGCGCGAACTCCAACGAGCCACCCGGTATACGCACACATATAAATATATATATACATATACATACGCATGTATATATATTTAGACGTACGAAGGAAGAGAATGATATTGGACGAATAAAGGAAAGGAGGCTCACGCATCGACCGAATCGTAGATTTTTACCTCAATGGCCAATGGCTCGTCAGGATTCGACGAATCTTCGATCGAATCGAAATTACACTCGTCGCGACCGAACTGTGAAACGACGAAAAAACGAAAAAATATTATTTCTCTCAAAATTTCGAAATTTTTGAGAGATGTGCGAAAAAATGAAAAAAAACGGAAAATGAGAAAGAGAGAGAGCGAATTCAGTGTAGGCATAAATTGAATCTTTGCCACTTCGAATCCCATAGGTTTTTTACCAGTCGTTTTTAGGCTCCAGTTGATTAACATGATATACTATTAATTAATTATAAATAAATAAATGAATAAATATAAATATATATAGTACCACGAAGAGAAAGAGAGAGAGAGAGAGCAAAAATATAAATAAATGAACTAAAAAATAAAAAAAAATAAGAAGCACGAAAAAACTATGGTTAGACCATATCACGCCGCAATTTCCCACATTTCGGGAATCTTTCTCTCTCTTTCTCACGCTCTAACAATAATAAATAATAAAAAATAAATAATAATAATAATAATAATTCCAATAATACCAATAATTATATAAAATAATATTAACAACAACAACAATAATAATAATATTAATAATAATACTAGTAATAATAAAGCTAATGTTACTAATAATAATGACGCTAAAATTATTACGGTATTCTCGCTGTGAGCAAGACAGGAAAACTCATCGAACGTGAATTCGAAAAAAAAACGGAAAAAAAATACGAAAAAAAAAGAAAAAGGAAACGTGGAGAACTCGCGAAGAGGATCGTCGATTTTTTGGAAATGAAGAAAAAAAAATCAAGTGGTGAAAAAATGACGAGAAAAAATAAAACGCGAATGTGAATAGTGATGAATTTAAAAAAAAAGGAGAAATAAGGGAAGAGAAGTGAGGTTAGACTATAAAGAAAGGTGATTTCAATGCAATACGATGTAACGTTTAAATTAAGGAGAAGGAAAAGAGAAAAGAGGGAGGAGGGAAGGAGGGAGGGGGGGGGGGGGGGGGGGGGGGGGGGGGGGCGGCGGGGGGAAGACGCCAGAAAAAAAACAAGTTTCTCGAAGGTACGTGTACGAGGTGTGTGTCTTTGTGTAAATTGCTGTAGCTGTGATCAATTACGTTGCGCAGGGATGAAACGATGACGAAGATGATGAAAGGGAGACAGACGAGATTGGGCTAAGATCCGGCTCTTCCGCTTTATTCCTTCCCTTGTTAAATTTCAACGATTTCCATTTTCTCTCAGCGTCCAAACGTTATCTCGCGCTACGGTTAACGCAAAAAAAAAATTTGAAAAAAAAAACAAAAACAAAAAAAAATTGAAGAAAACGACCGCAATTTTCGTCAGTCGTCACTCAGCTGCCAACATTGGGATGTACATAAAACAACGTTGAACGAAGCCCACCAGATGTTTCTTCTTTACAGCGAGAATGGCGCGAGAGACTTCGATTTTTTCAGTGATTTTTCTCATGGGAATTTTTTTGGTGATTTTTTATCGTATTTTAACAACGACGTTTTGGTGATTTTTTTCTATGACATTTTTCGGTATTTTTTTATAACGGAATTTTTGTTTTTTGGAAAAATCGTTACCAAACACTTTTTTTTTTTTGTAATCGCGAAAAAAGAGTAATATCTTTTGCGCGTTTGGGTTCACGACGAGAGAAAATAAAATGAAAGAAAAAAAAATACAGCGCGACTGTCGACTCGCTTTACGAGGGTGGCAATGTTGTAATCGATAAGCAATAAAATATACACATACAAACGAATAAAAAAAAATACGTGAGCAGTCACCCCCTCTCTCTCTCTCTCTTTCTCTCTCTGTCTCTCTCTCACTCGGCATGAAAAAAAGAACAAAAGGGGAAAAAACAACGATCGATTTCAATGGGAGAAAAAAATCGTCAAAACGAACAAGGTAAATACTTGGGCCAGAGAGAGAGAGAGAGAGAGAGAATTCAGAGAATCACGAGAGAGACAGAATTAATTATTGTAACTTTTACAGAGTCTATATTGTATTATTGTACAAGCATCTTTATAATGAATAATCCGAAATCCAAGTGAAAAAGTGAAAGAGACATCGAGAGAGAGAGAGAGAGAGAGAACGTCAGGAAAAAGATAATCGTGAGTTTTGAAAACTCGAATGGAGAGAAACCAAAAAAAAAAAGCACAAAACGAAAAAGAGCCAATCGCTATTTTGCCATTTTTTCAGTCAACCCCCTAGACGGTGAGTTTATGGCGTGCGTGGGTGTGTGTATGAAATTACGAAAAAAAAAACAAACATTAGAAAAAAAGAGAAAAATTCTCACGAACCATGAAAGATTTTTTTTCCTAGTTATTTTTTAGTGAGACCTGAAACGTTGAAAATCGTGCTACCTTGTTAAAAAAAAATCCTTTCGCGATGAGAACACTTTTTTTTCTCTCAAAACCGGAAGTAAACGCGGAGAAACCGGAAATGAATTTAAGACGAAGAGGTGAAAGGTAGAACGATAGGTCATTAGGGATCCTAGTACTTTGAACCGTTATAACAGGATAAGAATGCGGAGAAACGAATTAAATGGAAAGTCTAGGGGGAACGGGAGGAAGAGGTGGCGGATTGCTCGAGCACGAAGAAATAACGAACAGACGTGAAAAACGAAAGGTGAGAGCCTCGTAGCTTTTAAGTGTAAACACATTGTGACAGCAATCAGGAAAAGAAAAATTACCCGCCCTTAGACGACCCGGATAAAATCATCAATCAGCTGATCGACCATCAATCGACTACGCGAAATCGAAAACACGCGACAAATCACTCGAAAAGAATAATCGTAAACACGCGTGCATCGAGCACAATCATTGTTAGGATGTAAACGTTGGAGGCACAACACGGGCAATGTGAAAAAAAAACGAAATATTTCGGTGGGAATCAGTCGCTCGTGCAGAACGGAAGATCTGGCGAACGTTGCCAAACTTTTGGATAGAACTTAGTGCACTAAATATTTTGATACGCTTAAGTACACTAAATTTTTGGTGTGCTAAATTTTAGCACATTAGATGTCCAGCGTACGAAACATTCAGTGTACTAAATTTTCAGCATACTAAATAATCAGTATACTAAATATTCGGTACACTAAATATTCAGTATGCTAAATAATTAGTATACCAAATTTTCAGTGCACTCAATAATCAGTATGCTAAATTTAGTATACTGGATAAATAAAATATTTTATGTAAAATATTCAGTACTAAATTTTTAGTATACTAAATAATCAGTATACTAAATATTCGGCACACTAAATATTCCGTATGCTAAATAATTAGTATACTAAATTTTCAGTATACTAAATAATCAGTATACTAAATATTCGGTACACTAAATTTTCAGTACGCTAAATAATCAGTATGCTAAATTTAGTATACTGGATAAATAAAATATTTTATGTAAAACATTCGGCACACTAAATATCGGTGTATTTAGTGTAAACTATTTTTTCTTTGTAAAAATTGAAAAAGGAAGAATGAGTCAACAGGAAACCGGAAGTCAGGAATGCCAAAAATATCGCTTGGATTTTTTTTCTCGTCCGGGGAAAAAAAAACTTCAACTGCTCCGTACTCTCTTTCTCTCTGTCTCTCACTCTATCTCGCCATCTTTCACATCGCCATTGGTCCATTTAGCTTTTTCCATTCGAATCGAGAATTGCAAAGCTTTGGGCGAAAAGCTCGAAGCGAAAAGTCACCAGGTGTCGGGCCGTCATTTTTTTTCCTCCCATTGAAACACAAGTTCAACGAAAATTCAGCTTTCATGTTCGTTGGAATTTTTTTTTTTATTTTTTATTTAGCGGGAGAATTGTTTTGTCGAGCCTATAGTATTTCGAGCTCGTCGTCCCTCGGTTTTTTCTTGTTTGCGAGCCCGAAAGATTAATTCGTCCCCTTTACGCGTTATACTTTTTACGAAGTTATCGGTCGATTATTCAACGTTTTATTTCGATGGAAACTGAAATTCTGAAACTCCGAGCCAAGCTCGAGGCAAAATATTTGTTTTTTATTTTTCGTCAATAAAAAAGCTCGCGATTTTCGATAGACAATTCGAGTTCCCATTTTCCCTGGTGAATTTTGCCTCCACGCACGGGCAAAATTCCCTAGGTTGAAAAATTACGGTAATCAGGTGGGGTCTTGACGCGTCGCCCTTCGATAATGCTTAGTTATGGGGTTGCGGCCAGCTGAGACCGGCTCAGAGGGTGTTTAAACACTGCAAAGCGACCGGAGGGCTGGAAGAGGGGGGAGACGCAAGCTTGCACAAACATTGTATACGTTGCTTAATGAGATTGATGCAATCGGTTGGGATCCGCTTAATCGTGGTAATTAACAAGGGGTATCTCTCCCTCTCTGCTGGTATCTCAGTCGGAAGGGCATTCGCGATTTTGAGCAGCCGTTATGCCAGGAAACCGCCGAACGGAAGAGAAAGAAAATAAAGATTGAACAAAAAAAACACGTCACGAAATTCGTTGAGAGGGAGCGTGTAGAAGAGGCAACGTGATCAAGACCCTGTCTGGACTGTATCTTGGGTTAAACGAACCCCACTCCGTGATTGCGTCTACGGAGATACTAATTTCAAGCAATTTTTCATAATTGCAAGCCGCTTGTACAACGCCGGTCAAAAGTTGCCTCGACAATCTCGGAGAAATGGTCTGGTTCGGTCTGCTAGACTCCCCTTAATATTCTCAAATATTTGGGGAACCGAATTTTTAGTATACTGAATATTGAGTATACTGATTATTCAGTAAACTGAATATTTAGTGTGCTGATTATTTACTAAACTGAATATTTAGTATACCGAATCTTGAGCATACTGATTATTTAGTATACTGAATATTTAATGTACTGATTATTTAGTGTACTGAATATTTCATGTACTGATTATTTAGTAAACTGAATATTTAGTATACCGAATCTTGAGTATACTGATTATTTAGTATGTTGAATATTTAATGTACTGATTATTTAGTATGTTGAATATTTAATGTACTGATTATTTAGTATGTTGAATATTTAATGTACGGATTATTTAGTAAACTGAATATTTAGTGTGCTGAGTATTTAGTAAACTGAATATTTAGTATACCGAATCTTGAGTGCACTAATTATTTAGTATGCTGAATATTTAATGTACTGATTATTTAGTATGCCGAATATTTAATGTACTGATTATTTAGTAAACTGAATATTTAGTTTGCTGATTATTCAGTAAACTGAATATTTAGTTTGCTGATTATTCAGTAAACTGAATATTTAGTATACCGAATCTTGAGTATACTGAATATTTAATGTACTGATTATTTAGTATACTGAATATTTAATGTACTGATCATTTAGCATACCGAATATTTAGTGTACTGATTATTTAGTAAACTGAATATTTAGTATACCGAATCTTGAGTGCACTAATTATTTAGTATACTGAATATTTAATGTACTGATTATTTAGTATACCGAATATTTAACGTACTGATTATTTAGTAAACTGAATATTTAGTGTGCTGATTATTTAGTAACCTGAATATTTAGTATACTGATTATTAAGTATACTGAATGTTCAGTTTCTCAAAAAGACCATTGTTAAGCCGAGACTTCCTCTCGACACTTAAAACGACAAACTTTTAAGCGTCGCTGTACAGCCACGTAATTTAGACATGCGCTTTCGTTCTGCTCGGTCGTAGGGGGAACCGGTTCCCCGTGTCGTTGCAAGTCGCGACGCATCTTCGAATGATAATGGTCCTCATTAATCTTGCCCTTGAATTTTTATTCCCACACGTTCTTTTCTCTCGAACTTTCTCGCGTGCGCTCGTACGTCAAGTCTGAACGAGCGATCGACCTTACTACGGCGAATACGTTCTTTTTAAGATTGAGGCTTGCATTTCACGAATCGAAAAATTGTTTACTCAAAATTGAACAATAAGAACTTTCTTTTACCCTGGATGGACTTTTGTAGATTTTACTAGGACTTAGCCTAGTAATATTTAGCTTACTAAAATCTAGTAACTTTTTGGAAACGACAAGCGAGAACCCAAGTCTTAAACGGCTTCGTTCGATATTTTTCTTTTTCCTTCCTTTATCTTTTATATTTTGTGAGTGAGGAGAGCGCCGGTTGCACCCGGTGTACATAAATTATTTATAAGTGCCCCAACGATGGCACGCCGCCAATGGTGTATGAAGAATGTGCGAACGAACCCGAGCGAGCTTTCCTCGTCTTTTCCAGTGACGAGAGATAGGCAGAGAAAGGCAGAGAGACGGGGGGGGGGGGGGGGGAGGAAATACCCCACAGCGTTATACTATCATGTATTATTCGCCACAGAGGTCTCTTAATGGTGGCTGCGAGGCTCCTATGTGTACCCAAAACTTAGCCATTCTCGAGTAATGGCCCGGAAGGGACCCGGCCCTCACCATGGACAGGACTCGAGAGCCAAGGATCAAGGATATCCCCTCCGACGAGATATATCGCCCGGCGGGGCTTCCTCCCCCGTTCAAACACAGACGGCCCAACGGAAGACGATTTTAACTTCCGGCCAAATATGTATCTACCTGGGCTAATCGGATACCCCAAACGCCACGTTTCTATCCTCCTTATCATTCGAGGTATTCGTCTTTTCAAACTCTCTTTCACATTCTAGGGATATATCCTCGAAATTCCCTAGGCCTAATCCTGGTTACAATCCTAAGTTAAAGTTCTCGAAAAAAATTTTTTTGTCAAGGAAAACATCGTTTACGAATTTTTTGTCGAGAAAATAGTTTATTTCTAGGGGATAAAGAAAAAATAGTTTATCACTAGGGGATAAAGAAAAAATAGTTTATCACTAGGGGATAAAGAAAAAATAGTTTATTCCTTGTTTGGGTTTGTTTGGATTGTTTCTTTGTCCCCTAGGGATAAAATAGTTTGTCCCTAGATGATAAAGAAACGTAATTTGTCCCTAGGGATAATTCTGGTTACAACGATTCTCGAATGTTCCGATTTTTTTTATAGCTATTTTTTGAGGATTCTTTAAAGCTCATTCTGGCTACAATAGTCCTAGGGAAATATGCAAAAATCTCTTTTCCACTATATTTCTTCTTATTCGTCCGATGGTCGCGAGAAATTGATTTTTCCGGTAAAAATTGAAAGGGATGAATGTATTGGGGGGTTGTGAGAGGGATGAGGCCACGAGGGCATTTACGAGGATAAATCCACTGTCCCGAGGATACGAGCCCATAAAACTTTGACGAAGTTGGTTACGTCCCATTCGTTGTGTCCGTCACATCCTCCTCTCACCTACTCGGCCCTTTTTCTCACCCACGTCACCCCACACAACGAACCACACTTTGCCGAATGGATATTCCAAGTGAGATCGCCCACTCAGCTATGGAGTGTCGCGATATCGGTCACCCAGCACTTTACGTAATAAAAGGAAACTTACGAGAGGGCCAGGGGAGATTGTTCGGCAATTGAAAGCAAAAAAACATTCCGCCACTGGAAGATATTCGATTGGTTCTCTTAAATAAGAATTTATTTCTCACCAAAAATTACAGCGAAATTTTTTGATGGAGATTTTTTTTTTTCAAAAAAAAGTTTTTTATTCACTTTTTCTTGTATACTTTTTTTTTACAAAATTCTGTTTCGAAAAATGTTTTTTCTAGAACGTTTCTTAACACCATTTGGAAAAAGACTTTTTTCCATTAGGATTATCAAGCATTTGAAAACTTTGAAACGAGAAAACTTATTTCAAAAAACGATACTTCTGGAAATATCAAGTCGCAAATATGTCCTCAATTATCGAAAGTCTCAGAACTCATTATTTACATTTTTTTTTTTATCGTCCAGACTGTGACGCAGGCTTCCATCCTTTTTCCATTTAATCGACCACGTCAACGAAACGTTGAAAAAAAAAAATCCCAAGAAATGGGTATCGTTGAATTTTCGCTGTGAACTCCAAATTTGACCTCGGCGGAACTTCCGTCAGTTACCAGAAGCGCGCGAGCGACAGTCAGCCCCGAGGGCTTCGAGAATAATTTGCACTGTCCGTCCAGTCGACGGAGCGATAAACTTTGAACGAAAAAAAAAAACAAAAAAAAAACAAAATGTGACGTTGAAGACGAGAGAGAGAGAGAGAGAGAGAGAGAATAAAAAATAAAAGAACTAAAAAAAAACTAGTGGCTGTAAAGAACTCACGTTAAACGAAGTGAAGATGCGAAGAAAAAAAAACGAACAAAAAAAAAAAATATATATATATACGTAACTCGTTAGGGGCAACGTCGTAAATCGGCAAAGACGAGAAGCTGTAGAGACCGAGATCGAGAGAAAAAAAAAAAAGGCGTTCGGAGAAAATCGATCGAGACGAAGGTAATCTCGAAATATCGATCAAGAAAAAGGAATCTTGTAAAAATCTCTCGGATGAATGACGTTAAAAGCAATAGAGCGTGACGTACGTGAATACGAGTATGTGTGTGTAAAAGAGCGAGAGAGAGAGAGAGAGAGAGAGATCGTTATATATAACCGAGAGATTATTCTCGTTGTACGGAGATTTTGAAAAAAAAAAAAATGAAAAAAAATATGTGTGTAAGCTACCTGTGCCTTGTAACAATCTATATATATACATATATATGTATATATGTGTATATATGTATATGTATATATATGTATTTATATATACACATATATATGTATGTATATGTATATATACATATATATCTATATATACACATAAACTCTCACGGTAATCTGAACGTACGTGTTTGATTTTCTTTATCGATAAAACCCCTGATCACCATCCTGAATAACCCTATATAAGTGCAACAGTGAGAACTACAGTGTAGCAAATATTTCAATTGTTATATAATAAAAAGAAAAGACAATCACGCGGACTTTACGAATTTTTTTTGTCTGTCCAGTACGAACCTTCGTGAACAGCCTCGACGAATTTTTCGGCTCAGAGAGGTTGTGTGATTCGACACGAAAAAAAATTTCTCCGTTGGAAAATCTAGATGAATTTTTGGTTAAAAAAAAACTCGATTTTTATTTTTTTTTTTTTTTTGGGCGAATTAATTGTTTTACGTTTTTGACAGTATTGGACTTTTTTGGAAGGAGAAATGCTGATGAAAAATGGAGTTGTTTTTTTTTTTTGAACAAACCTAAATAAACCCAAACAAAGACAATTTCGTTGATGCTCGATGCCAGGAATTTAAAAAGCTTGAAAATGGTACTTGGATATTTAAATGGAATTTTTCATTCGAATTTTTTGGCTGAAATAGTAAACCCAAACAAACCCAAACAAAGACAACTTCGTCGGTGCTCGATGCCAGGAATTTGGAAAGCTCGGAAATGGCACTTGGAACTGGAAAATTCAAATGGAATTTTCGATTCGAATCGTTCGTCTGTAATAATTGCTAGGCCCAATGGAAACAACGATATCACAGGTATTTCGGAGGGAAAGAGGTCACCCGAGAATTTGTGTGGGCGGCGTACACAAAGAGGATCCGAACGACGATTTATTGGCGCAACTTGTCGCGAATTGCTCGGTGGCTGGAGAAAATCGAGGGAAAGGCTCGGAGAGATGAAAAATTGATAGTGGAGGAACATAGAGGGAGGGATACGAAGGAGGATGAGAAATGAGAGATGATAGAAATTACAAGAGCCAAAGAGAGCGGGAAAACATTTTTCATTTTTTTTCCCTCCTATTTTTTTCTACGTTCAAAATATCGTTACGAAAATTCAAAATCAATTTTTAAAAATTAATTGGATTTGGTTGAAAATATTTATTATTATTGTTATCATAAAATAATAAAAATTTAATATCTATAATATAAAATATGATAGATACGAAATTAAAAATATCAAATGTAAAAATTCGTTCGTCAAATTACCAAAATAAAAAAACACATTTTTATTTAAAAATCCAAATAATTTAATCAGAAATTTAAAAATAAATAATATATTCTTTTTCTATAAAGACATATCAGTCATCAAAATTTCCAGATTTTTTATGACTTTTTAAACATTCATTTAATTTGATTAATATTAATTATTCAATATTTATTTAATATTAATTATTCAATATTTATTTAATATTATTTATATTATAATTTATATAATATTTTAATTATTCAATATTCATACATTTAATAATTATGATATACGGTAAAATAAAAAAAGAAGTGAAAATGAAACAGAAATGCTGGAGAGGGGAGGGGGGAGGAAGGGAACGAAACAGAGCGAATGACCAGGCTCGGTTTGATTTATATCTTCGATCGTAATACACACTCGCATGGATATAGATTCTGTGCCAGGAGCATTCGCGCGTATGCGCTCGCCAGCCTCGGTGGTTAGTCATCAATCTATCGGACTATTTATAATGTTAATTCTTCGGCTGCCGCTTCGGTAGCGCATGGATAAATTTGCAGAGTCATTTAATCGACTATTACGCTCGCGTTCTTCTCCGTATACGCAACTATGTAAAATACAAAAAAAAAAATAGATACGCGTGTACGTTTGACACGAGCCAATTCGCTACGCGAAGACAATGAATTTTTTTGTCACGAGACTATTGGACGGACGAGGTTAAAATTTTACACAAAATTTAACCTCTATTTTCTCCTTATCTTGAATTTTTTTTATCGATAAATATTCATAAACAATAGAGTTATCGCTGTTTAAAGTAATTGAAAAAAAAACGATAAAAATGCACTTTTTTTAAATTTATTTTTATTTATTCTGAGCGATGTTCAAAAACGATGAAAATACGTCAACCAAGAGACGGTAAATATTCGGACGTTTTCACGATATGAACTTTCGTAATTGAACAGGAAACATGGGATTAATCAATTAAAAATATTGCGACAACATCGTTTCTTTTTTTTTTATATTCTCATTCCGACCATCAAATTTTACGCCACGTTCGATCAGAACAAATTTATTATTACTCGCGGTAATCGTATGTCATAATAAATTCTTTTTACGGACCAGACGGGAAGACTAAAAACAGGCAAAGAAAATAACGATTTTTCCTGAGTTCGATTCGACCCGAAAAACAGCCGAAACAAAATTTATTTTTCCGTTGATAAAAAAAATTTTAGAATAAATCTAAAATATATTTTAAGAAAATGAGACAAATAAAATTATGAAAATCGATTAAAGTCCGAAGAATTCTCAATGTAAAAAAACATACAGAACTCTCCACAAAAACAATAAATTTCCAAAAAATAAAAAAGAATTTTTTATTAAATTAAAAATGTTATAATGGAAAATAAAATCGTGAACAAATAGTGAGAGAGGAAAAAAAAATGTTAGAACTCGGCCGATCGTTTCGTCTGGTATAAATGATATCAGTTCGCTAAGGACGTCGAGCAATCAAGGAGGATTCGTCGTTGTACCGGCCGTGTCGCAATCACGGAAATAAATTTCTTAATTAAAACGGAAGCGATGCGTAAGGGCTGTAAACGACTGGAAATCCCATTCGGGCGAGTTCGGATGTAGTTTCCTGGTCCGGTCACGTGGCTCGTAATCGTCGATGCCTCGTCGTGGTCGACCTGAACGAGCTTCTGTACAACCGCACCGGGACGGGACTTTACACGAGCTAGACATCGGAGAATCAGAGAGACAGAGAGAAGACGAGGGTGAAATCCGATCTCTCCAACGTTTGGGTTTGTTTGGGTTTTGTTTGGACTTGTTTCGGTTTGTTTGGACTTGTTTGGGTTTTGTTTGGATTTGTTTGGATTTGTTTGGACTTGTTTGGGTTTTGTTTGGATTTGTTTGGACTTGTTTGGGTTTGTTTGGGTTTTGTTTGGACTTGTTTGGGTTTTGTTTGGATTTGTTTGGGTTTGTTTGGACTTGTTTGGGTTTTGTTTGGATTTGTTTGGGTTTGTTTGACTTTGTTTCGGTTTCGTTTGGGTTTGTTTGGACTTGTTTGGGTTTTGTTTGGGTTTTGTTTGGATTTGTTTGGGCTTGTTTGGACTTGTTTGGGTTCGTTTGACTTCGTTTCGGTTTCGTTTGGGTTTGTTTGGACTTGTTTGGGTTTTGTTTTGGTTTGTTTGGACTTGTTTGGGTTTTGTTTGGATTTCTTTGGACTTGTTTGGGTTTGTTTGGCTTTGTTTCGGTTTCGTTTGGGTTTGTTTGAAATTGTTTGTTTGGACTTGTTTGGGTTTGTTTGGAATTATTTGTTTAGACTTGTTTGGGTTTGTTTTGAAGAGGACGAGGATGAAATCCAACCCCCTTTTGGGGCATCCAAAAATAAATTTTTTAAATAATTCGACTCGCCATTTTTTTATGCAACGTCCATGTGTAATTAGCTTTCAGGAATCGATTAGTGGAAGAGGAGGAGTCGATTGACATTCCAACGGTGCTAATTAAAGATCCAAAGATCGTGAATTTTCTTATCAGATATACAATGTCAAGACAGGAAGTCGATTTAAAAGGATAAAAAGAGACAAAACAAAAGATCACGTGTTTGATCGTCGGTTTCGATAACGATTGCCATCTTTTTCGCACGTGCTCTGTTTTCGTTACGATTTCCATCTTTTTTTTATGACAGTTCGAAAACAATTGACACATTTCTTGAGTTTATTATTTTTTTTCCGAGGAGAATCGTCGGCTTTTAATGACAACTGTCATCTATGACAATTGTCACTTTTTTGTATAAAAAATTGTCAAATTTTTATGACAACTGTCATCTTCTTTCATGACAACTGTCATCTTCTTTCATGACAATTGTCACTTTTTTATATAAAAAATTGTCAAATTTTTATGACAACTGTCATCTTCTTTCGTGACAATTGTCACTTTTTTATATAAAAAATTGTCAAATTTTTATGACAACTGTCATCTTCTTTCATGACAATTGTCACTTTTTTATATAAAAAATTGTAAAATTTTTATGACAACTGTCATTTTTTTTTTTAAGAAAAATAAAATATATAAGAATTCAAAAAAATGCCAACAATAAAAAATATCGAAAATATAACGAAAAAAAATCGAAAATCAAATTCCGTCGAATTTGAATTCCGGAGGCCTTAATTTCTCACCAGCGATATATCTCACGTATGAAGCTCGTGATTTTAAGAATGTGGGTCAGACACGCGGCGACGGTTGAATCGCAGCGCCGTCAAGATTACCACGGAATTACGAGCTCCGCGATGATGGCACTCAATGAAACGATTCGATAAAAAAAAAAAAAAAATTACAAAAAAAAATAGCCGCGTCACGATTGCATAAAATTTGGCAAATCTCCGCGAAGCCCCGTGACGTTTCATTTTCAGCGGGAAACGTGTGCGCTTCGTCATCCGGATATGAAGCCGCGACACGCTCCGTTATCAGATACGCGAAGTGCATCATAGTCCGAGCAAACGTCAATCGGATACATAAAACACGAGCGTTCAGACAACAGCGACGAGTACTGATTCAATACCGAGGAAAGAGGTTAGGAACAAAAATTATCGCACCTGAAAATTCAATTTTTTTGACGATTCGAAAAAAAACAATTATACAGGTAAGTAAACAAACCCAAACAAAAAAATTATACAGCTGAGAAAACAAACCCAAACAAAAAAATTATACAGCTGAGTGAACAAACCCAAACAAAAAAATTATACAGCTGAGTAAACAAACCCAAACAAAAAAATCATACAGCTGAGTAAACAAACCCAAACAAAAAAATTATACAGGTGAGTAAACAAACCCAAACAAACGAAATATACAGGTGAGTAAACAAACCCAAACAAACAAAATATACAGGTGAGTAAACAAACCCAAACAAAAAAATTATACAGCTGAGTGAACAAACCCAAACAAACAAAATATACAGCTAAGTAAACAAACCCAAACAAAAAAATTATACAGCTGAGAAAACAAACCCAAACAAAAAAATTATACAGCTGAGTAAACAAACCCAAACAAACAAAATATACAGGTGAGTAAACAAACCCAAACAAACGAAATATACAGTTGAGTAAACAAACCCAAACAAAAAAATTATACAGCTGAGTAAACAAACCCAAACAAAAAAAGGAGTTAGGGATATTGGATATCTTTGATATCGAAATTGAAACCTTGATAACTGAAATTTCATCGGACCTTTCCACCTGTCACTATTTTCGGGTCAATGTCGCGGTTAGAAAGTCACCAGTAACAATCGAGGACGCAGCGATACGTTAGATCGATCATATCAAATATTACAAAGATATAACAAATTGCAATAATTAAAAATCAAATTAACCGAGCAATGAAAAATAAATAAAAATAAATGATTCAAATTGAATAATAAATTTATAAAAAATGAAAAAATATTTTTACAATGACAAAGACAACGAGAAAAAATAGTTCCTTCGAATATCGCACGTTTAATCCCGAATCGCAATCGATCTTCGACGCTTGATAACCGTGGATCGATAAAAAACAAAACAAATAATAATTAAAAAAAAAAAATTTTTTAAAAACGTCGCAACGTTTCGTCGCGCGATACGGAGTACCGTGACTGTCGCTTCTGGATGATTTTGCCTCGGTCATTAATCGAAGATGAACGTGGCAGATCGAGATCGCGATCGGGAGGGAAAGAGGGAGAGTTCGCCTCGCGTGAGTACGCGGAGTGGGAGGTCGCGATCTCGTCTGGCGATTCGAGTCGCGAGACAAACTCATATACCGTCCAAGTGTTCGAAGCTCGCCATTCACGACACGCCTCTCGTGTCAATCGCGGCTCCTCCGATTTTCAAAATATCGCAATTCAAAAATAATTTCTCATTTTGAAAAAAAAAAAAACAAAAAATCGTCCTCCAGAAAAAAAAATTCATTAAATATAAAACCGATAATTAAGAGTAATCAAAAAAAGACAAAATTAAAAAATGATAAACAATAATAAGAAAATTTAATTTTGATTTATTTTTGAAAAAAAAAAATAAATATAGTTTGGAAAAGGATTTTTCGAAAAAGAGAACGAACGATCACCGATTATTTCTGCATTAATGGATAAAAAGCGTGTGAAGGGAAACGAGCGCCCTTTGCTGGCTCACAAAACGAGGCAAAAGTGCAACAAGAAAATTCGCAAGTTTTCGGGCGACTGAAAAAAAAAAGAAAAATTTCAAAATTAATAATAAAAAAATATAGAAAAATTTACTCGAATAAAAAAGTGATTTATACTCGAGGAAATTCGAGGGGGTGTATCGAAATAAAAAGGGAATAACAATAATAAAAACTAAAGATACAACGTCCGAGAGATCGATAGAAATTCGAGAAGATAGCCCCTGACGATAAAACGAGAGGATCGCGAGAGCGACGCTCAAACGGGAATAAAAGTTAATCGAAAACGATCGCGGGGAGAAAGAGTAAGAGAGAAGAGGACTCGATCGATCGACGAGTAGACCGATCAACTTTCAATCGACTCTCGTATTCGAGACGCCCAAATTGACGACTCTAACGATCACTGGAGCCTCAGGTAACTTTAGAAAATTTCAAAATAATTCAATTTCCAACTCGTCATTTTTGAAAAATAAAAAATCCAATTGTTTTTTAATAAGTCAGATTTTTTAATTTTTTTTTGTTTAATAATGAGAACCGTCTATTTTTATTTTTTATTCGTATCTAAAAATTTTTTGAAATTAATATTAAAAATTAATAAATAAAGTAATTTTGTTTTGTTTTTTTGGCTCAATTTTATTCATTAAAAGAGTTTTTATTTTTTTTTTTTTATGAGAAATGAATTTTTTTGACTAATGGATGGATATATTTAATCAATGAGAGCCGAGACCAAAGAGGAAAAATAAATCCTCGTCTCGATGATTTTCGATTTGCCAAGCCGGACGGAAAAAAAATTTACAAAAGAATATAAGGCTCGAAAACAAATCAAGTATTTTTGACGCTCGGTTGCGCCATCAATATTCACTCCATTTGAGCCACGGTTGCTTTCCCATCAAAATTAAGACGAGCAAAAAAAAATAGCAAAAAAAAGTTGCTGAATCACGATTCCGTGTCACGATCTTTATTCCCGTTCTCTCGAGGGCGAATCAATCTGATTAATTAGCGGGTATCGTCATCAATGGCTCACTGAGCTTTTTTTTCGAAACTTTTGTCAAGGCTGAAAAATCTCAGTCTCAGTTGACTCCGCTAATTTATTGAAAATTAATTGAAAATAATAAAATCGATTGACTTTGATAATTTATTAAATATTAATAAAAAATCAAAATCGAATTATTTTGCTAATTTATTAAAAATCGATTAAAAATAAAAATCGATCGACTTTGATAATTTATTCAATATTAATAAAAAATCAAAATCGACTGATTTTGCTAATTTATTAAATATCGATTAAAAATTGAAACGATAAAAAAATTCAATTTAATTAAAATTTAAGTTTCAATTTAAAAAAAATAACAGTGTTCTCAGATTTGTTAAATTGAATTGATATTTTCAAATGCAATTTAAATGATATGTTGATAATTATTTCTCGTGGTTTTTCGCTGCACGACAAGTAGAGGAGAGATCGATCGTTGAACCCTCGTTGCTCATTACTTGTAGTTCTTACTTGTTGTTCATTGGCGTGAACTCCTCGTCGCGAGGTGTCAAGTTTCATTGTGCGGTGCGGGTGATCCGCACCGCACTCTCTCACGACTTACGTGTACTGTGTTAGTATATATAATTGTGAAAAGTATACGCAATTTTATGTGGTCTGTACGTGACCAAACAAATCGAAAATAACGAACCGGATGCCCGAGAGTGCACCGAACAAAAAAAAAAAACACTCAAACAAACCCAAACAAAAAACAATTTTTTTAAAGGTTACGAAAAAGAAACAAATCATTTTTTTATTAACAAAAAAATTCACGACGTGATCACTAGAATTAATCTTTCGAATTTTTATTGTAAATTTTATATCTTAATTTTTATAATCTTTTAAAAACTAAATGTTGTAAAAATTAAAATAAAAATATAAAATAAAACTAAAATAAATAAAACTAAATAAAACTAAAATAAAACTTGTAAAAACTAAATAATTAAAAACTAAATTTTAAAAAATTAAATGATTAAAATAATTTCTTGAATAATTTCCTTAATTACAATTGTTTTAATAATTTATTTAACTAGATAAAAATTATTGTTTAAATCACAAAAAATGTAATTCTATGAAATTGATTATATAAAATTATTGATCGAAATAACTGGTTAAATAATTTCGTCAATTGTATATAAATTGATGAAACAAAGATCACACCTGTGAACGAGCAGTTTTTCAAATACTCTTTTGCAAACATTCCTTCGAAATCGTTCCTGAAGCGAAACGAAAAAAAAAAAGAGAACTCGTAAGCCTCATTTGAGCGGGCAGTAATAACGCCAAGTTCGCGGACTTGATTTCGCTTCATGGGATTTGCGATAACGAGAGCTGCTTTTCTGCCAAGAAACAGTCAAGGAAACAACCTTACCTTGAATAACAATTGCGCAACCAATATCGCGTTGAATCGCAAATGATTTCCGGCAGCGAGGAATTTCATCCTTCTGGATATGAATGGGCTAAAAATGTCTGATACGTCACTATTCAAACGAGAAGAATTTTTACGAGTCAGTGGGAAATTACGCGATCGAGATATCTTCCCCGAACGCAATAAAATACCAACGCGTTTTTTTTTATCCGGAATTAATTTTTTAATTTTTAATTTTTTAATTTTTTAATTTTTAATTTTTAATTTTTTAATTTTTTATTTTTTAATTTTTTATTATTTTTTTATTATTTCGGTAATGTTTAATAATGAATTGTAAGTAAGAAGAATCGAGTTTGCGCGACGAATTGATGTCAGGGCAATTGATGAGAATGTGCTTGACTGACGAAATGCGATGCCTTGAATCACGATCCTCTTTTTTTCGAGGGGGTCAAGGATGAACGATTTTTGTCACATTTTTTAATTATTTTTATATATTTAATCAACTTAAAAAATTGTTTCTATTTTATTTTCACATATATATAATTAATATGTTAATTGACAAATAATTAAATATTATTAATCAATTGATGAATTAATTATATATATTTATATATAATGTATAAAATATATTAATATTTACTTCGACCGAAAAATCATTTTCGAACCCAAGATAAAAATATCAAACCGCGAAACAAACCGAGTATTCTATATATATATACAGGGTGACCCGAAGATTTGAAAAAAGGCGTGGGGAAGAGAGGACAGGGCAAAGGGGGGAGGCGAGGGGGTGAAAGTCTTCAAAATCCCTTTTAACGACCCGACCATGACCCTAAAGAATTTTGAAAGACCCTGACCTAAACAATCGGTCACTTTTCGATCCATTGTCTCATCGAGTACATTCGTTCGTGAGGAAAATTCTCGGGGCGTTTATTAGTCAGTGGAAAATTTCCATTCTCGATTCTTGCTCGAAAATTCGTTCTGTTGGTACTGAATGAGAAGGGGAAGGGATTGGGGGGGTGTAGATATTCTTTGAACGAAATTTTGGCCAATAAAGGTCCCTGTAGGGATCAAGGGCTTCCTATGGAATTTTCCGATGCTCTGAGTAAAGAAGATGCCAAAATTTTCCATCGACCATTCTCAACCTTGATAAATTGGAAGGGGAATTGAAATAAATAAATAAGGAGAAAAAATGTCAGGTATAAATCCAAAATTTGATTTTGGAATGGAAATGGAAGAAATAAAAGAAAAAAAAAGTCGATTCAATTTTTTACAAACATTTGATTTGAGAAAATAGAATTTATCTTTTCGTTTTCGAACAATTGAATTTTTTGAAAAAATTCAATCGATCGAAAAAACCGAACCAGAAAAAAAAACAGAAAACAAAAATGTTCATTTTTTTACTTTTGGTAAAGACACTTTGTTGTTTGGGTTTTGAATTGACAGAAGTGATCGATGAGTCGTATGGTGCAAACGGAGTAATCACTTAACTTGACGCGTTCGAGATAAGGTTAACGAAAATATTTCATATCGTTGATACTAATTCGAGCACGTTTGCTCTCGAGTGATTTGCGCGATACAGTAACGATATATATATATATATATATATATATATATATATATATATGTATGTATGTGTGCCCATATTAACACACAGAGAAAAAATTGGACTTATCCTCTATCAGGCATTCCGAGATAATTCTTATTATCTTAATAGTCGATTGACGCGAGACTGAAGATTTAATCTGCATGATTGCTCACGTGAAAAAATAAAATGCATACGTTCATCGACATTTTTTGTATTTTTCTTTAATAACATTTTTCTCTATAATCATTTTATTTTTGTTTAAAAATATTTAAAAAAATTAATTCTTAAAAATATTTTTTGTTTGGGTTTGTTTGGGTTTACAAGAGTATAGTGAAAAAAGAAAATTTGATAATATCGTACGAAAAAATGAGGGCTGAGACGAATGGAAAACTTGAGACGAGCTCTTGGATTTGGGAGTAGGTCGAGAGCGAAAGGCAGGGAAAAAAACCGCGAAGCCAATGCACCATCCGCGACTTCTGCAGTTTAGCATTCGATTACCAGGGCCGTTGGCGATTCTCTTCCCTCGTAGAGGGCTGCTGTTAAGAGGAAAAGAGAAAAAAAAGAGAGACACGGTTTGTGCTCCGGAACGAAAATCCATTCGAGCGTGAGATCGAAAGCACCGAAACTCGCAACTTCCTCGCGTGATGGCCCGATAGCCGAATGCACCGCGTGCAGTGGCGGAAGCCGCAGGCTCTGAAATTCCGACGAACGAAAAAGAAAAGAAAGATGTGTGCTTGGAAAGGATTTCGTCGAGTTGGATGAAACGAGATTTTTCTTCGTGTTTTTATGTACACCTTGTGCATTTTTTTACAAAGAAACTTAGAAACTACGATTGATAATTTACAGGTAGAATCTAAATTAAATTCTGAGTCGAAAAGTCCTTTAGAGTTTTTCAATAGGACGAAACCCTGACGAGTTATCGGCTATCAAATATTAAAGCTCTCTACCCCCACCACGCGCTACTAGGAGTGGGGAGAGCTCCGATATTCGACCTCTCATAACTCGCCAGTGCTTCCTCCGATCGAAAAAAGTCTCAGGGCTTTTCGATTCAGAATTTTCATCCGAATCCACCTACGCTATATCGACCATTAGTTTCGGGACACCCTGTATATCCCTATGTACAACGTACACTGGTACAAAAATAATCTAAAGGTGTAAATAAATATATGTGATTATCGCCAGTTTGCACCATGTTTACAATGCACGCGAGAACAAAAGAAGCATGCAAATTAGGAAAACCGCGGTTCGCGTCCACGCCCCTTTGTTCGACCTACTGCGTTTTATCTTGCGAGAAAAAGTTTCTCGTTGAATTCCGTTTTTCTCACTAACGACGCCCGAGAGTACGAATAAGAAATAAAAGAAAAGAAACAGATTTTACGAAAAGTTCTAGTATACAGATAACTAAAATCCGAACGTATCTGATTGATTGAAAGTTGAAAAAATTTTTTTATCTGCTTATCGCTCGATGAAATGACGTCACGTTTCGATCGTTCAACGATCACGTTTGACGTTCGTTTTGGGGTCGGAGTTTCGATGCTTCATAAGTTTTAATGAATTTTACCGAACAAAATCCCATTCGCTCACTAAAAAGTACAATCTGAATCTTTATCCTAAAGAATTCGATGAAAAATTGCAAAGTCAAACTCAACGATTCCCTCGCTCTACTGCCGAGCCTAACGTCTCGTATCACGTGATCTGCGCATGTCCCATAAAATTTGAAACGTTACGAAAGACAACCAAGCAAACACGACTGTGCGATTTGTAATTAAAAAAAAGTATTTGTCCAAGTGCAACCAATGACGTTCGGCCTTCTCTTTCTTTCAGCCAATAGGAATACGCCTTATTTCTCGGTTGAAGAAAGTTTAGGAAAACTGTCTGCGAATTTTCACTTTTCGAACACCAAACCCACTTTCCCCCCCTCGTGGCCATTCTCGGAGAATTTAGTCCGCTTTTAAACCGGAAAGATCTGCGAAATGTCGAAAATTGAATAATTCGAGGGGGGAAAGAACGATTCGAATGAAAAATGATGAAATCGTCGAGCTCGTGCCGTTCAGCAGTGGGGAGAATAAGTATTCCCGTGGTGACGGTACGAAACGCGTGAGTGAACGTATCGCGAGCGTGCTTGACGTCTCGCATAAATTTCGAGGTTATCATGACGCAATGGACGTAGTATTGACAACGGAGAAACGTGTAAGAATTAATCAATGTCCTGCAAATTATCACGAGTATGAATAATGTCTCGAAATATTATTCAATAGGATTCTCGCAAACTTTAGTTCGTGCGACACAGTGAGAATAGCGACATCGAGTTTCTAGGTTATGTCCGTTGCTCTCGATTATTACTCGCACTCCCAGGAAAAAAAAGTGTTTAGATTTTTTGTTTGGGTTTGTTTGGGTTTGTTTGGGTTTGTTTGGGTGCGCCGAAGTGGAAATTTCGATTCGAGACACAAAGTCCTTTCTTTGAAAAACTCGAAATTTCACGAGACGCAGATATCAAGATTTCTATTTTTCGTTATCAAATACAGTTTGTTTGGGTTTGTTTGGGTTTGTTAGGGTTCGCCGAAGTGGAAATTTCGATTCGAGACGTAAAGTCCTTTCTTTGAAAAACTCGAAATTTCACGAGACGCGGATATCAAGATTTTTATTTTTCGTTATCAAATACAGTTTGTTTGGGTTTGTTTGGGTTTGTTTAGGTTTGTTTGGGTTAAGCTATCGATCCTTCTAACCTAACTCCCGAGTTTCTTCACATCTGGATGATTTTATAATTCGACCGTTCGTTTCATCCGATTTACTCGATTCCTCTCTACGGTACATATTTGTTCAGCCGCTGTTTATTAAGTTCCTTGACTGACGCAATTCTACCGTCTTCCTTCGTTTTCTCGCACGGATCGATTGAAAGCCGAGTACGATAATTGATTTTGGATTTACTTTCGGCTTGTCGCTCTCTCGCCAAAGACGTTCCTCCTCGTTTCAACCATAATTATTTTTCAGGTCTGATTTGTTTCCGAGAGTTTCTATCGGTTTAGTTTTCATTGATTTTGTAGAATTTAACTTCTACGATATGTATATATGCATATATACATTTGTTAATTTTGCGTCTCAAATTGTACATTTATATTATTATTATTTTTTTTTTTCTTCTTTTCAGATATCTATTCAAAATGGCCAGCGGAAAATTTTTCTGGTTGTGGCTCTTCCTAGGTAAGGATAAACCGAAACAAATTCAAAATATTCGCCAGTTTGTTGACGACAGCCACTAATATTTGGCAATTTATTGACGATAGCCACTAATATTTGTCAATTTATTGACGATAGTCAATAAAATTTCTCTCGTCTGATAATCGGTTCGTTTCTCAGTGACGGAAGCAGCCTTGGCGGCTTTTGTCGTCAACGAACACGACGCAAAGATTCGACCAGGCGGAACAGGATTCTTCCTTCTGTTACTGACGTAAGTTCGACTCCGTCGGGAATGGAATTGTTGGAAACAGAAAAAAGCATTAATTTTTTCGTATTTTTATTACAGAGAACCTTTGAGCGCAGACGTGAATGTTTCGTTCGATGTTCAGCATCACGATCTCGTCAGAACGGTTCCGGCTGTTCTGAACCTCACCGCCAATCCTTCGCCTAAAACTATATTCAACGTAACGATAATGGGCCTACAGCCCGGATACAGCACGATCAGTGTCAACGTCACACCGCCTAATGTCACAGAGTAAGAGCCCAACGGGGATATAAATATTCTAAGCTTAACGAGATATTGCTAATGAATATTTTGAGACGCAGATGATATCGAAGCTTGCATTACTGAGATGCAACAATTTTTAATTTTCGATTTTCAAAATGAAAGCCGTTACTTTTGATAATGTGAAAACGATGAATATTGTAAATGGAAAGTGGACGAGAATGCACGTTTAATGGAAATTCAAATTGAATGAAAATGGAAATTCAATAGAAAGTTTAATGGAACAAAAATTTGAATTAAATAAAAATTTAAATTAAATAAAAATTTTCATTATATAGAAATTTTAATTAAATAAAAATTTTAATTAAATAAAAATTTTAATTAAATAAAAATTTTAATCAAATAGAAATTTAAATGGAACGAAAATTTGAATGAAATAAAAATTTTTATTAAATAAAAATTTGAATTGAATAAAAATTTCAATTAAATAAAAATTTGAATTGAATAAAAATTTCAATTAAATAAAAATTTTGATTAAATAAAAATTTTGATTAAAAAAAAATTTTGATTGAACGAGAATTTCCATTTAATAGAAACTGCAATCGAACGGATATTTTTATTTGCGAATTTAAAGATTGCGCGTTGCAGTTTTTTTTACATCTAATAATGATGTTCGCCTAAGTGGGATGAGATTTCTTTAAACGCGTTTATTCCACACACGTAATAGTAGCCTTATTCGAGATTGCTCCAGTTTCGTCAAGCGTGTACTCTCGGCTCGGCAGTGTTATCAGGTTCCTCATAGTTCAATGTCGCCCCGAGACGTTTCAATTTTGCGTTGCGTATGTCGCGTACGTCCTCATTTTGCTTTAGACTTGGGTTAAAATGAAGTTTTTATTAAATTTCATAAAAAATATCTTAATAAAATGAAAATCCAACGAATTTTCATGTGTTTGGGTTCGTTTTGGCTAAGTAATAAAAACGAACCCAAACCAATGAAAATCCAACGATCTTTTGCATGTTTGGGTTTGTTTGGGTTATTTGAATAAAAATGACTCAAAAACAACTAAAATTCAATGAACTTTTACATGTTTGGGTTTGTTTGGGTTAAATAAAAATAAAACGGGTCAAATTCGAATTTGACTTCAATCGTCAGGAATATTTAGGATATATTTGAGATCAAAGTGTCATCGAGTGTCAAAAATATTCCGGTCGAGAATTTTGTTTTGCGATTGGCCGAATAGTAGGGGTGTTAAAAGCCAGGGGTGGGAGAGGTCGTTTCTTTCATCCGCTCTCGACTGACCCCGACCTGTCTTGGGGTCCGATAGTTTCCACTTCTCGTCAGTCGGGACTCCGATTTAGTGGTGACCGGGTCGATTAGAAACCCTCCTCCTGCTTTTCCTTTTCCCCCCCTCTATCTCTCTTTTGATCCTCTCAGCTTAAACATTTTTCATTTTAAATCCCAAAAATTCGAAAAGCCATTTTTTGAATTATTTAATTATTCCTGAGTTATTTTTATTAATTTTTTACTCGAATCAAATATTATTCATTTCTTTTCCCCACGTTACGTGACAATTTTCAATTTTTTGAAAAACAAAAATTCTTCGATTTCCAAAAGTGTCATTTTGAATTCTTTTTTTTTTCAAAATCACCTGTTTCCTGAAATTTTGATTTTTTTCCCTCAGTCGCTTCGATCCTTCGTGAAAAGTGTGCTCTGAAACGTGAACTCGCACTGACGCAACGAGTGTCATGACAGTACACGTGCGCTCGTTCGTCATTCGCTTTATCGGCTGATTACTCGAGAAAACGTTCGCGAAAAAAAAATAAATAAAAAGAAACAGTTAAAAAAAGCAATTTTGCAAAACTAGAACGCGAGCCGGAACGGTGGCAAAAAAGTGTCGCGTCGAACGAGATCCCTGGAACGAAATAATTAAAAAAGGACATTTTTTTTTTAATAAAAAAAAAAACGATTTTTTGAATTAAACGATGAGCGTGTACAAAATATTGATCGTGCCGCGAGACGAACTCCGGCGACTCCACATCAAGTAAGAAACGGACTTTATTTTGGCGACACTGCAATTTTTCAATTTTATTTTGCTTTTTCCGAAAGCTCAATTTTTTTCGTACGATTTTACTACGTCGATTAGAGAAAATCAAAAATTTTCGAAATCGTAACATTCGATCTACCTGGTTTGAGAAATTCGTTAATTTTTTAAAATTAATTTTTTAATTATTTTTCGGTTAAAATTGTTTTTCAATATTTTAATTTTTTACTAATTCTTTGATTTTAATACATTTTCAATTTATTTTATTTTATACGCATTCTCTGATTTCAATTTTTTAACTTCATTTCTTAATTTTGAATTTTTCACGAAATATTTTGATTTCGGATTCTAAATTGATTTCTTTTTTATATGTTTTTTATTTATTCATTTTTTGTCGTTCGAACCTTATCAATGTATTCGGGGCAGATAACCGCGTGAATTCACAATTTTTCGTGAGAATATGGGTCGAGTTCGTCGAGCACTTAAAAAAAAAAAATGTTCGTGCGAAAGGACGCCGAAGCCTTCATCGAGAGCTGGAAAATTTCACGAAATTTTCCATGACCCCACGGTGAACTTTTGACACATCTGTGAACACGAGTCGTGACTCATTCGCACTCGCCTTCGAATTATCATCGTCTACCAATTATCGTCACTTCTCCCTTGCGCGACCGCTCGATTTTTTTTTCAATGATTTTCCGGTCAATTAAATTGCAAAAAAAACTATTTTTATTTAAAAAAAAATAAACATATATTTCAAAACTTGAATGAATTATTGAATTAATAGAAAAAGGGAGAATAAATCAACCGGAAATATGATCTTGAATTCTTAAAAAAAAATTCGAAAATTTGTAATAAAATATTTAAAAAATCGTTTATAAATTTGTTGAAAAAAAAAATTGATTAATTCAATACATAAATCGTTTTTATTTATCAAATTTTGTAAAGAGCTTATAATTTTAAAAAATGTTTCGTAAATGATTAAACGATTATATAAATTATTTAGAAAAACTAGATTATTTATAAAAATATGCTTTTCAGTTTCTCAGAAGCATTTCTGAGGGTAACGGTCGAGCGATCGGAGACACTTTATCACCTCAGCGCGGTCGTGGGTTGGATATACTTTGTAGCATGGAGCATAAGTTTCTATCCGCAAATGTACAGCAATTACAAGCGAAAGAGCGTCGTCGGATTGAACTTCGATTATCTCTCGCTTAATCTCGTCGGTTTTATCATGTACGCTCTCTTCAATTGCGGACTTTACTGGATACCGTCGATCGAGGTGAATGAACATTTTTCATTTTCTTTTTCCCAAAAAGCAGGTTTTTTGAAAATTGACTTTTTTATGCCAACAATTTTTTAACGACGTAATCGAAAAAAATGTATTTAAAAATTGGTTAATTTATATTATTATTAAATTATTATTAAAGTAAAAAATATATTTTTTTGTTTAAACGATATTAATATTATGAATTATTTATTATTATTCATAATTAAATATTAAATTACTTTTTTTAAATAATTCGCAGCATCAGTATTTCGTGAGAAATCCAAAAGGATTGAATCCCGTCCAAGTGAACGATATATTCTTTTCTCTACACGCGGTCGTCGCGACGCTGATTACGGTGGGCCAGTGCTTCATTTACGAGGTAAAATTTTTTTCGATTTATTTTATTAATTTTTTTCATTTATTAATGAAAATTTTATTTATTATATCAATTTTATTTATTACATCATTTAATTTTATTTTATTAGATAATTTTTATTAATTTTTTTCAATATATATAAAGTAAAAAAAATCGTTTCCATTATTTTTATTAATTATTCGATAATTGATTTATTCATTCCGAAAAAATATTTTTTTTCATTGGCATAAATTAAAAAAAAAATTTGCAAATTAAAAGAAAAATTTGTAAAATGGAAAAAATTGAAATAAATATTCGGTCGTGAATTTTCTTTGTAAGCGTTGAATAAATTATGTGAATTTTTGGGTGCAGACCGGAAGTCAAAGGGTATCGACAACGGCACGAATAATTCACGGTATTTTCGGTCTATTCGTACTGATAACTGCCATACTCGGTGGCGTAAAAGTCATCGCCTGGCTCGATTTTCTCTACTACTGCAGTTACGTTAAGCTGGCGATAACGCTTATAAAGTACGTGCCACAGGCGTATTACAATTACACGAGAAAATCGACGGTCGGTTGGAGCATAGGAAATATTTTTCTCGACTTTACCGGTGGTATGTTGTCGATGCTGCAGATGATAATCAACGCTTACAATTACGGTAAGTGCGCTACGCCTACAATTACGGAGATGCCTTCCGAGTGCAAATTAAATTCCTCGTTCTGTCACGATTATCGATTTAATCGCGTTTACGAATACTTATTTTTATAGACTCGTTTGGGTTTACAGCTTAAATTTGTTTGGGTTCAGTTTGGGTTTGTTTCGATTCGTTTGAAATTAGTTTGGGTCGGTTTTACTTTTTTTTTCGTTTGTTTCTAATTTATTTGGGCCCGTTTTGAATTTATTTGAATTTTTTTAGATCCGTTTTGAATTTATTTGAATTTTTTTCGATCCGTTTTGAATTTATTTGAATTTTTTTCGATCCGTTTTGAATTTTTTTGAATTTTTTTCGATCCGTTTTGAATTTATTTGAATTTTTTTCGCTCCGTTTTGAGTTCGTTTGGGTTTGTTTGGGTTTCTAATTTATGTGAATTTTTTTTCGATCCGTTTTGAATCTATTGGGAATTTTTTCGGTCCGTTTTGAATTCGTTTGGGTTTGTTTGGGTTATGAATTTATTTGAATTTTTTCCGATCCGTTTTGAATGTATTCGAATTTTTTTCGGTTCGTTTTGAGTTCGTTTGGGTTTGTTTGGGTTTTTAATTTATTTGAATTTTTTTCGATCCGTTTTGAATTCATTCGAATTTTTTTCGATCCGTTTTGAATTTATTTGAATTTTTTTCGATCCGTTTTGAATTTATTGGAATTTTTTCGATCCGTTTTGAGTTCGTTTGAGTTTTTTCGGGTTTTCTTTGAGAAAAATCAAACGAAAATTTTATTGACAACTGGCTATCCCAGTTGCGATTCCTGAAACTCGACCAGCCGAAGTAAAGTGCCAAAAAGTAATTTTCGAAATTTCCAAACATCCAAAATTTCCTGTTTTAACGTTTCCCCAATTTTCGCTTCTTTTTTTTTCTGGCTTCTTCATTATCGATGTCTTCGGTGCAGACGACTGGGAAAGTATCTTTGGCGACCCGACGAAATTTGGCCTCGGATTCTTTTCTGTCGCTTTCGACATATTCTTCCTCGTTCAGCACTACGTCTTATACAGGTACTTGGTTTTTTGCTCTCATGCTATATATTACGATTCTCTTTTTTTTTTTTTTTTTTTTTCATTTCGAATTTTGTGATTCGTCATTTTTTCTTTATTCGCATTGGAGAGGGGAACTTCCGCTTTCGTGAAAATCGCAAGGGGTCGGGGGGGGGAGGGTGACACAAAAACTTCCGGCATTTTCATTTCCGGAAAAAGAAAAGGCACTATTGGTTTTGGCTTTTGCACACTATTTTGGATGATTATCCGAGAGATCAAGACTTGGGTGATGGCTTCTTTCGCAACCGTTCAATAATGGTACGAACACTCTAACTCTAACTCACGAATTCTCTCCGAGAATTTTCATCACGCACTTTTTTATTGATTTTTTTTAATGGTTACGACAAACGAGCAGCTTCCGGATGAAAGGAGAAAATTCGTCATGGAAAAGTCACGAATTTTGTCGATCTCGTTGAATTATTTCGTTCATTCTATTTATTTTAATTTTTTTTATTTAATGAAGATTAAAAATTTAAACAAGTGTGAAAGCTCTATTTTTAGTGAAAAAAAAATTAATGTAAATTTGTTTTTATATTTAAGTAAATATTTTTTAAATAAATAAAAAATGAAAATTAAAAAATCAATTTCAAATGAGAATACGTGATATCAAATTTGAAAAAAATGTATTATCATGTTTAAAATCGAGAATTTTTTAAGATTGCATTTTTCAAAATCGTTTTTGTACTCATATTCTTTTTTTTTCTACGCACGATAGAATTTAAAAATTTTTCAAAATAAAAATTTGAAAATTTCTCAAAATAAAAATTTGAAAATTTGTCAAAATCAAAATTCGAAAGAAACGATTTGTTTTTCGGAATTCCGAGTTTGTTGATTTTATCCGGAAGTGGCTCGTTCGCGACCAACAATCGCGTTTTTTTCCTTGACTGACAAATTTTCATAAATTTCTTTCGCGCATGCAAAAATACTTATTGAAGCTCGTGGATTACAGGCATGTTTGTGATAAGTTAGGATGCTCGGGATTCGTAGAACCGCTATTGTAAGGCTTTGTAAATACACAAAGTTTGGGTGCAAAAAGTGAAAAACGACCAAAGAAAAATTGAGGCAAAAAGGGCAAGAGAGAAAAAGAAAGAAAAAGAAAGAAAAGAGAGAGAGAGAGAGAGAAGAAAAGATCTGGGTGAGGAAGGACATCGGAGCTTCTTTATCAACCGGGCTAGCGAGCAAGAAAAATTTTCAATTTTCCAGGCATACGAAGAAAAAAGTGATCGACCTGAACGGCCGAGTCTAACAAAGGCACGGAGGAGACTTTTTCCAAGCCCTCGCAGCGTTCCAATTGTAATACCGATTGTATTTTCTATCGCGTTTTCCGTTCTCCCACAAACCCAAACCAAACCCAAACCAAACCCGAACCAAACCCAAACAGGATAGCGTGATAGGCATTTTTAAGGGGTTTCTGGCCCGACTCGTCGATCCATCAATGGTCGCTTGTCCACCAATGTACAAACAAGTAACTCAAGGCTTATCGGTCGATAAGGAAGTTACCACAGACGCGACGTATATTTATCGTGATATCTGATTTTTTGAGGTTATGGGAGTAATCGTTATTTTCGTCATTAATTTTTTTAACGAATTATCATTATTATTTTTATTATTTTTTTCATTATTTTTTTCATTGAATTATCATTATTATTAATAGTATTATAATCATTGATATCATTGTTACTATTATTATTTTGAAAAATGTGAATTATTATTATTATTATTATTATTATATAAATTTACGTACATTTGGGTTTCCGAAATATTTCAAAGTCGTAAATACGCGTACGTCGATATTATTAGAATATTTACTATTGCCTTTTGACAATGACGATGACACATCACGCTATCCTGCCGCGTTTCGCGTCTATTCGCATCGATCGGATAAAACTGAATGATGATTGTGCGTTTTTTTATTTTATTTTTATTTTTGATTATTTTTGGGGATTTTTGGTTATTTTTTTGAGATTTTTTCGAGCCGAGGGGTGGAGGGATGGAGGGTACAGTGAAACGGTACGAACATGTTAATACTGCCGAAGGTACTTCGCACGACCGAAAAGACTTTCAGTTCTCGCGAAAGAAAATTGTTCTTTGAGAACACGCGATATGTTTTTTTTTTTTTTTTACACATGTACTCTTATGGGAAAATTCAGTTGCGTCGTTGCAACGATCCGAAAGAAGCAGCTCTTTGGTTGAAACGTTTTTTTTTTTTTTTTTCTTCGCGGTAAGTATTGCTCACAGACACACTCGAGAAAGTATTGCAAATTTTAAGGAATAAGAATTAATTTATTAAGTCGTTTGGGATTAATCGTTGGATAAATCGTTGATTTATCAGTTTGGTTTTTAAGTAATTTTATATCTAGAATTTATATATCGATATATATATTATTATTATTATTATTATTATTATTATTATTATTATTATTATTTTCCTATTCGCATGTAATTTTTTTTCCCATAATGGTATATGTCGAAATCGTCGTTATACACGATACGTGTTCAATTTCACAGTATTTTGTGGTTTTTCTTTTTCTTCTTTTTTAAAATTTTATTTTATTCGATTTTTTTCCCCCGTTTGTGCAGTGCACGTTCTCGTTACCTGATGCGATATATATTTCCCCGTTCCGAATGTATACGATTTTTGTTTCGTTTGTAAGTTGTAAAAATTGAAGAAAAAAAAAACGAAATGCGTTAAAAAAAATAGTTTTCGCGCGGCGAAAAAAATTGAAGCAAAAAAATTAAACTTAAGTTTTTTTTCGATAGAGAAGAAAAAGTCGTTGATTTTTCCTATTAGATTCCCTCTGATTCCTATTTGTGTGTTGTCTTGTGAATTTGTGGAAATAAATTGAATGATTATTTTGCGCACGTTCTCATCGAGGTGTTTTCCTTCTTCGTTTAATTTTAAGAATTTTTGAATGCCGTCGGAGTGGGATGACTATTTTGTTTTCTTTTACCCATTTTTTTCTGCTCGGAATATATACAGGGTGATTCACAAGTGAACGTTTTTTTTTCTTTTGTGGATTATCTTTTTGAGAAAATTGAAGTTTTTGTCGAAAAGTCGTTGATGGGGTTAACAGATTTTGCTAGTTGTGAATCAGCCTGTAGATTACTTTTAGACACCTGTGCATGAAGCATGTTACGACGAGGAATCATTATGACGGAGACGAATTCTCCTGGACGCAATGCATGAGCGAGCCAGACAGGAAATTAAAAAAAAATCTCGATCGAAAATATCACCCAAACAGACACAAGGTTTTTTGTTTTTCTGGACGAAGAAAATGCCTGAAGTTTGGCCGAGCCGTTTTCACGAAAGCAAAAAAAGCAAAGTACAAAATTTCGTTTTTTTGTGAAGAATTTCGAGTGTCGGAATTATCATTAAAATTGGTCGAAAGAAAAGCATTCGGTCGGTAACGAGTTTACTCAGTCGGCAACGAATTTACTCGGTCGATAACGAATTTACTCGGTCGATAACGAATTTACTCGGTCGATAACAAATTTACTCGGTCGATAAATGAATATTGAGCGAAGCGTGTTCGGTCGGTAACAAAGAACCATAAAAAATTCGCTGGCAGTCGGTAAAAATATTTACTGTACTTTGCTCAGTCGGTAAAAATATTAACCTGCGTGCACTCAGTCACTTTTTTTCTGAAAATAAATTTTTCTACACCTTTCCATCAAAGCTTCTAGCGTACCAGAAAAAAATTGAAAAAATGTTTATTACACTTTTTGCGATAATGCGAAAAGACCTACGAAGGAGAGAAATTTGTAACGAAACATTTTCGCAGGGATCGAAGGGAGTATATCGAGATACCGGGAACGTGCCACGAGGAGTGTCGACCCGAGGACTCTTCCGAGGACATTTCCGCATGATACGAAAACTACGAGCTCAACTGCAACGCCGCGAAACCCCATAAGACTAATTAGCATAATTCCTTAGCTGTAACACATAATAATCGCGGACGACGAAACAATTATTTATATTTATTAAAAACCTAAGCGAGCGATTGACACATCTCTGGGAATTTATCCCTACAAATGGATATTCACTTATTTTGTAACTGGAATGAAAAAAGCGTAAGAGAGACTAAAAAAGTTGATAAATTTATCAAAAATGTTTTTCCTTGCCGACCGATTTATTTTTCCCGCCAATTCTTCGAAATATCTGTCCTGTCATCCGTTGGTAAAGTAGATGTATGCTTTACCGATCTAGACTCGACATTCGTCGGTACAGTAGAAATCCTCAGAAGATCACCATCAGTCGATAAGGTAAACAAATCGCATTTACTTTTACAAAAATATTAAATGATTGAATAATTCATTAATTAAATATAATCAAGTATTCAATTAATGAAATATTTAAATATTGGAAATTTTAATAATTCAATCGGCAAATGGCCCTGGTGGCCGCAGAAGGAACTAACTACTAACGCTCGCGCAGGGTACTCGCGTCGTCAGCTTTACCGGCGTTTACTCACCACAACAATTTGCTCAGGTAAATTCACGACTTCGTCGTAAATAAATAATTAAGTAAAACAATTTATTCGTATTTACCAGGAAATTATGAATTGCATTGTCACAATATATCTTTTTGGCTATCATTCAACATCCAACGTGTTTTCCACTTTCCGTAACGAATACTTCGTCTCGCCTAACCTCAAAATTTCCTAAACGTAGAAAATCATTTCGCGATCAGTTTTTTTCGTACTTTTGAAAATACTTTCTTTCGTATTTTTTTGTACTTTTATTCGTACATGAAACGCGAATTTTCGTATTTCGAAAACCGTTTTTTGTCAAATGTTGACAGTTGTCAAAATCTTGTCTAGAATGTCAACCGCCAAGCTACTGCGAGTGACTGGAAACCTCGAGTTTTTCTCGAGGCGTTTGAACTGTTGGACATCTGCGATAACGAAGAAGCATAGAAAAGTTTACGAGAGGACGTATCCGACGGTTCTGGTGTTGTCCGACGGAAGCAGCATCAACGTCGACTACCACGAACCCAGAAGTATAATCACTCTTCCCTTGGACATCAGTACGCTTTCCGAAGCGGACAGAAAAGCCAGAATCGAAAGGCGCAAGCCCAAAACCAAAGTCACCATCGTTGACGACATAGAAGACAGTTTTGACGAGAGTCGCTACTTCAAGTTCGCCAAACAGTAGATCCATCCTCTCCCAAAGTAATTATCGTCAAACTCTTAGCGAACATTTTTGCAATAAAATTACAACGTCAGCCGAAAACACTTGTCGTCATTTAAACCGTCAAGGTAGTATCATCCGCTTCAACTTCCGGATAATTTTTTTCATTAGGAAAGTACGGAGCTGAGCTCGTCGAGCTGATTATCAGATAGCCGTCAATTATTCTTGTTCTCTTCGTTTTCTTCGATTTCGAACGATCAGTCTTGCGTTACATTGTTTGGGTTTGTTCGGGTTAGAGAATTAGATTAATCAGCGAAACTGCTGATTTGAGATTCGAAAGTTGACCTTCGGCAGTATTCAAAGTCACACTGATTTTTATTTTATTTTTTGCTGTTTCGTAACGGAACATGTTTTTCTCGAAACCTTTTTTCTTTTTTTCAGTTTAGTAGATACATTTTGTTTTTTTTTTAACTTTTTGAATTTTAGGATGGGACACCCTGTATATATTCGAGTATTTGCAATATGTCTGTAAAGCGATATTGCGCGGGTGTGAATGAACGACGAAGCCTCTTTTCCGTTCGCGAGGACGCGCGACTTTCACCCGATTCGAACACTTCAAAATCCCACGCGTTCATCCGTGCCCAATTGTTTCGTCTCGTCGGATTATTTTTCATATACGACAGTTCGAACTTTGAGAATCGATTAGTTTTCGAAGAAGTTGGACTTTGAACTCGAAATTTGCACTTTCGAGGCAAAAGTTTGAATTATTACAAATTTCAATGAAAATACTTTTTTCATGAAGTTTGATCGATATAATTCAATATAAAAATTAACAATCAACAAAATCAATTTAAAACCAATTTTATATATTCATTGAAAAATAAATAGAAAATCCGAGAATGAGATAATTGGAACGATGTCAATGTCGAATCTTCGTACTTTTCGAATAAAGCCAGTGTAATTAATCGTCACGGGATTGCTACAAATTCGAAAAATCTTGGAAGGTGAATTGGTTTCCCTAGAAAGAAATCACCGTGGCGTTTCTTGGCCAAATGCGTTCCGAGTGTACACTCGGAACATTGTACTGACATAATGATGTATATATAAGGATAAAATTGATGGATGTCTACAGCGTGAATCCGTGCGTAGTTCGCCTTCGAGGAGTAGGCCTTCGGTCACAAGTTGGTTTTCTCTCGAGGCACCAACGTTAGCCAAAGTGTATTATTCAATCGTCGTGTCCTTTATTCCTTCGCGAAACGTCTATACGTACGATTCGCGAGCATGTAAAACGTTATTACAGCACCTGCGACGGCGGCCCTCGTCAGCGACGATGTTGCAACGAGAAACGTCGAAGCACACAGCCAGCACGGTACGTCCAAGCTGAATCATTGCGAAAGTTTGCTCGCCTAAAACTTCCAAGGCTTTCGAATATTAGATATTTCAAAAATTGTCAATCCGCTGTCAACTTGACAGCGATGTCAAACTGCTGTCACTTTGGCAGCGTTGTTAAATCGTGGTCAACTTGACAGGGTTTTCAAACTGTTGTCAAATTGACAGCGCTGTCAAATTGTTGTCAACTTGACAGCGAGGTCAAATTGTTGTCAACTTGGCAGTGTTGTAAAACTTGTTTCATATTTGATAGCGTTGTCACTTCTGCCAAATTGACAGCGTTGTCACTTCTGCTAACTTGACAGCGTTGTCAAACGTCTGCCAACTTGACAGCGCTGTCAAACGTCTGCCAACTTGACAGCGTTGTCAAACGTATCTCGACTTGACAGCGTTGTCAAACGTCTGCCAACTTGACAGCGTTGTCAAACGTCTGCCAACTTGACAGCGTTGTCAAACTTCTGCCAACTTGACAGCGTTGTCAAACGTCTGCCAACTTGACAGCGTTGTCAAACTTCTGCTAACTTGACAGCGTTGTTAAACGTCTGCCAACTTGACAGCGCTGTCAAACGTCTGTCAACTTGACAGCGTTGTCAAACGTCTGCCAACTTGACAGCGTTGTTAAACGTCTGCCAACTTGACAGCGTTGTCAACCTTCCTAATTTCAGTCTCAAAAAAAACACTCAAACGCGTTGAATTTATTTTCAAATTTCTTGATTTTTACATACAAAGGAAAACAATAACAATTTTGGTTGCATAGAAAATAACTTTATGAGTGACAACCGAACTATGGAATTTATTTGATAAGCAGAATTGTTCCAATTCAAATATGCACATCAAGGTCTCTGAAGTATCGAGGGTGAGAACGGGAGATACGTTCCAGTGATGGCAGGAAGCGAAACTCTCGTGATGAGAAAAGCACGATCGGAGTACAAAGGTGGTACGCCCGTATACAATGGAGCAAAAAAAGAACACGAGTTATGAGAGTTTTACGGTTCAAGTTCACTTGTGCATTGCGTGCGTACCGTACAATAAGCAGGAACGATGTATAGATATATGTATATATATATATGTGTGTATACAGGGTGTCCCATGACTGAATGTCATCCGTGAAATGGGGGGTTGGGGGTGAAATTCTGAGTCGATTGATATAAGCATGTATGCTTCCCGGATCCACCCCTGAATTATTATTCATTTTTTTAAGACAAATCCACCATTTGATTTGCCTTGAACCCTCCATTTCTAGACAAAAATGGCAAAAAAATATTCTAGAAACGTTTTTTGCATTTTCCCAGTCTAATTTTGTACTTTCGGCAAAAATTCCGGCATATTCGTGATCAGCGGAAAATTTCCGATTAAATAGAGCCTTTTAATAGTCTAAAAGCGAAAAAAAAATTTTTCGTCTTCCCTGGCCACTTTTCCGGAATCTCAGAAATCACGATATTTCAAAAGGTCGTAGAGTAGGCTTCTACTATGCGATGGAGATTTATTTGGTGTGTTTGGAAAAGGTTTTTGCCTGACTTAAATAATGGCGTTGGATTCATATCGATAGCTCTCGTAGTTTTCCTGGAAAGTTCACTTGAAAAATGGCAAAAAAAGAGGCAAAGGGGTATGGAAAAATTGGCAAAAATCGACGGTCCAACTTTGAAATTCTGCCAAAAATCGAAAAATCATCGGATTTGAATTTTAACCAACTTTGAAATTCTGCCAAAAATCGAAAAATCATCGGATTTGAATTTTAAAAAAAGCATTTTGAAGAGAAAATCATAACGAAGAGATTGAGCACAGGCTGGAGTGTTAAATCCTCAAGGAAAAAAAGTTATCGATGATTTAGTGAAAAAATGTATTTTCCCCAAAAATCGAAAAAAATTTTGGATTTTTAATATTTTTTTTATAGGTCCATTTCGATGTAATTTGATCCCCTGATCACGAATCTACCATTAATTTCCCCTAAAACCCAAAAATTCCATGAAAAAATCGTAAAAAACTTCTAAAAACACGATTTTTTCCTGCTGTGTGCAGTTCTTTCGCCAAAAATTCGATAATATTCGTAATCAGCTGAAAATTTTCGATTGAATAGACATTCAAAACTATTTCAAAACAAAAAAAAAACGATTCGTAACAAACCCGGCGAATTCACCACCCTTCTCTTTCAAATCGCAATTTCCTCGCCTTGCATTCAACATATGCACTAATACACAGGGTGTGTCGCAACAAGTGTACCAAGCTTATTTGTCAGAAAATACGGATCAAAAAGAAAAATGTTTGAAACAAAAGTTGCTTGGTTTTATCGTGACAAAAAATCGACAATGGAAATTTGACCTTGTATCGAACGGTCAAGGTCATTCGAAGGTCAAGTTAAGAAAATTTCCAAAAAATGTGATTTTTCACTCGACATTCTCGTAGCTAATGTCGAAAGGTTTTCGACACCCAATCGTCAAGGTCATTCCAAGGTCAACTTTATTATTCATTCGAATTTTTTTTCGGTTTCCACACGCAAGATATATAAAATAGTAATAGTGTTAGGAAAAATCATCGGGAATGGAAAAAAAATGTTATATGGCTGTAGAAATATGTATATGTGTATATATATGACGGTTCCCTCACACCGAGGTTGTAAACAGCGTTTCCTCCGGTGGGCAGTGACCACAGGTAAAGTCTGAGCACCGACGAACGGTGGGAGTCAGTTCTGTTATAGTAGGCCACGAGGCAGGCCAACTCAGTACGCGCGTTCCTGGTTGCATGCTCGCAACTCTCTCTTCGCCGGATTAAGGCCTCCGCGATCCTCGGCAACGTCGATAGAGAGAGAGACAGAGAGGGAAACATTCACATGCACACCTTGTGTTTTATCGAATTGTGATCGTCAAACGCGCGCATAAATTTTCGCACGGTATTGTCATTGATTTATCTCGCGGAATTTTATCTCGCGGATTTTTCCGCGGATTTATCTCGCGGAAATTCTTCGACGATAAGTGCTGATTGCGAGGAGGAAAGGATTCATCAATATTCATGGGGAATTGAGAGAGAGAAAAAAAAATCAACGTAAAATTTCGAAAGCTGAAAAATTCGTACTGAACAATATTTTTCAAAATTTGTTTCTTTTTTGCTTCAAATTAATCTTCAATTTTTTTAAATATATAAATATTCAATTGTTTTTTTTTTGAATAATTTCAATAAAATATTAGCCTCGGAAAAATCGAAAAATCGGTATTATTTAATAAATATAATTTTTTTAAAATAGTTTTTAATTCGTTATAAATGAAATTTAAGTGACAACCGCGAGTTTCTTCGTTTCAGTGAAAAGTCCTGTTTTTTTTTTTTTTTTTTTAATACGTGCTTGTGTGTGTGTGCATTCATAGAAATATTTCGCGGTGAAAGTGCAAACGAAATCGGTAACGGAAACGCCGCACGCACCGGACCCCCTCGTAGCATTGACCCATCCTTTTTTTTTTCTTTTTTTCTTTTTACTCCTCGCACACCTCCATCATCCTCATCTCAGTTTTTTATCCCTGGCGAGAATTACCGATTTCTCGGCAAACGAGAAAAGTTACGCGATCGGCTGATGGAAGCCGATCGCTACGGAGAACAATGAATATCTGATGTACAGCTGATTAATAGATAGCACTTCCGAGCGGAACGAAGAGGATCGTACAAGCGGAAATTTACCGGAGGAAACGTATTGCGATCGGCAAAAAAATCGGCGTGCGATGATCGGCAAACTTATCTTCACTTTTTCGATACTCTCGTGGATAACTTTTATCGGTAAATACTCTAAATGTTCATTTTTAAAAGCTCAAATTTTGGAAAAAAGTGTACGAGTGACCAGTTTTTTGGGAATTTGGAAAATGTCGCGACGTTTCGATCGAAATTTTGATTAAATAAAATTGTTTTTTTTCCTCTCGTCATCTGCGATTTATTCCACCGTGGAATATTAAAAAAAAAAAAAATCACGAGCTCCACGTTCTCGTACAACTGATCGCAATCTTGCGCAAAATTTACTACAAACATCACGTTTTCGTAAACAAAATAACTTTCTCGGCAGTTCCGAAATTAATGAGAAACAAAATATCGCGTGACGATTTTTTGATTTATTTCGAGGTCTATAAATAATAATAATAATGAATGATAATTAATAATAAATCCTAATAATTGATAGTATTTTATAATAATTAATAACACTTAATAATAATTAATCAATAATATTTGATAAAGATCGTGGCGTGATTTATTAAAGCAAATTATCTTGTTGATTATTAATCGACACTCCAAAAAGATCGATAATTCTATCGCTTCGTCATTGAATTTAGTAAGATTTTTTAATCCTCGAGAATTTCTGTATCAAAACAATTTTTTTTCCCAACAAAATTATGTTTTCTATCTATGAAAATTGAAACAGGTGAAAATAGATTTTTTTTACAAAAAACAATTTTGTTTGGGTTTAATTTCAATGAAATCAGGCTATTTTTCTCAAAAAACAAAAAAAAATTCCACGTTAATTTTTAATTGACCATTGCAATTTTTTTCCTGATGATCGTCTTATCGTTGATAACGAGGAAAAAAAAATCAGCAGTGATGAGCTGGGTTCGTTGATTTTGGTATATACATAATACGAAGGATGTACAAGCTCGCGTTACGAGGAGCAGTGAAAGCGAATTTCGTTTGTAAATTATAGCACGTATTGGCGTATTATATACAACACTGACGAATATAGTTGGAGAAGGGAGTGAGGAGGAGTCGGAGGAGGCGGGACAGTGACTAGTGAGTAATAGTCGCAATCATCCTTCTAATCGAATAATCACAACAATCAATTAGAAAAAAAGCGTACCTCGTTATCATCGTAGCCACTTAAAATCTGGCAGTTCCCATTTTATTGTTTCCCCTCTCGATCTATTATTTCTCGATCAAAGCTTCCACTTTTCTACCCTTCAAATTTCATGCCCACTTTTTTTTGTTTAAATTCAAAACGATAAAAATTTAAAACAATTTTTTTTTCTATTTAAAATTACAATTATCATTTAAATGTTAACAAAGTTATAAGTAATTTTTAATAATTATAATAGTAACGATAATACAAATTATATTCAATATAATTTATGATATAATATAATAATTATAATATTATGCAAAAATAATAATTGATAATTAGGAAAATATTATAATATCAATGATAATAATAATAATATAAATATTTTATATTTTTTTATATTATAAATATATTACATTGTAAATATAAATAAAAAATATAAATACGAATATTAAAAATATCACTGGTATTATAATTATTTTTTTATTTATTTGAAAAGTATTTTTATTATCAGTAAAAAATAAAATAAAGATGCAACGAACCCGGATCCGAATTACTCCGGATCTTAAAGTCCAAGCTCTTTAAAGACCCTAAAGAAAGATTTTCTCTTGCGTCACTCAAATATTCTCGGGATCGGGCACGAGTGGTTGCTCCGCGATTTCGACTGACCGCGGACGCTTGCTTTTCGTTGTTTTCTTTTTGATTTTCACCGATACAATTTACTTTCATTTTCTGACGACAGTGGTGACCGCGGGAGTGAAATTTTTGTAACGCTCCTTCCGGGGGCTGCCTCGGAAACGCTCAATCGTTCGTTCTTCGATTTTATGGTCCATGACTTTCTCTAGTCGCAGAATTGGACGCTCCCTCCTCGTCCCACCGGTTTTGCAGTGCGATATTGAATTTTGATTCAAGAGAACGAATTCTTGAATTCATTTTATTCATTTTTAATACTTTCGTTTTTTTTTCTTTATTTTTTATTTTTTATTTTTTATTTTCATTATTTAAACTTTTATTTAAATAGAGGTTTGTTTAATTACATTAATCTAGAAAATGATAATTAATTTTTTTAACTCATTATTTCAACTTATATTTAATTATAATATTCATAAAATATTTTAACGATCCTTATTTTTTTAAATTCTCTACTCGTACGATACAATTCAGTTCTGCAATTCGTCCATAGATATTTCTTATCAAACAATTACCTCATTGGTAGTTTTTTATGGGAGGAAAAAAGAGAAACATAAAAACGGGTAGAACGGAAAAAAAAATAAAAATGACAACGTTAACGCCTCAGGTGAAATGACGAATCCACTAGAAAGAAGATTCGTGATCTTCGTTGAAAACGTGGAATCATATAAATAATTCTATTGATACAATCGCTAAATTGGGTCATTCGTCTCGACGGAGTCGTGGGTTTCAGCCCAATTCCGTCCCACGGAATATGGCACTCACAGATGGGCGGAAGTGGGAAAAATACGGTCGAAATGATTCCTCTGCTAGTAAAAATCATCTACAGGGTGTCCAAAAAAATACCCAATCAAAAAATTGTTATCAATAGTGCTTTGAAAAGATCTTGAAGGGAGCTATCGAAATATCCAATAAAAAAAAAGCTTCCCATAAAAAAATCCCCGTTTGACCTTTGCCTGACCTTGACTGTTCAACCTTGGCTCAAACTGTCATTGTCAACTTTTCCATTCCTTGATACGGAACAACTTTCATTCGAAACATTTTTCACTGTCATTCGTACTTTTCGAGATATAAGCCATTCTACACTTCCGATCGGACACCCTGTATACGAACCCATATATATATCTCGAAACTGTTATTTCGGCTCGTCAGCGAGAGTCCGAAACGCACGAAGCTAACGGGCCCGCATACGACCTACGATTTCTCGTTTTGCATATACGAGTACCGTAAAATCTCTAGCAGTCTTATCTTCGATCTCGAAACTAAAAAAAAAAATAGGGTAAATGTGTCAAAGACCTTGAAAAAAAAAAAACAAAATGTTTCGGTCCTTCAGAATTTTTATCGAAACCAGTTTTTAATCGCTTTTTCTCAACGTGACGAATTTGTCTTTTCGAAATTTCATAATGGAAGTATAAATTTTCGGAATTTTAAAAAGTCATGGATAATGACGTGAAAAAAGACCAATTTTACGGAATTAAATTTTGAATAACTTAAGTTTCGTAAATATGATTTCTGAAAATTTCGTTTTCAAAGAATCAAGTTTTAAAAAGTCAATTTTCGCATTAACAATTTTCTAAAATTCTAAATTAACATTTCCAAACGTTAAATTCCCAAAAATTTAATTTTCATAAATTCCATTTTCAGTGATACAATTTTTCAAAATTCAACTCCCAACAATACAATATTCAACTGAAAAAAAAAAAATGGTTAATTTTCAAAAAACGAGACAACATCGAAACAAAAAGAAAACACAAATCGATATCGATTGCACGTCATATTCCCCCTCCCTTTGACCGTTATTTTCCTTGCCCCGAGACTCGAGTCGAAACGAGTGCAATTTCGCAAGCGTGAATAACAATTACAAAATTGCTGGTCTCGTTACATCAACGCTAAACGACTCTCTCCTCGATGTAATGAAAAAAAAAAATTTTTTCATCGAAAAAAAGTTAACAAAAAAAAAAAAAACGTGGTTTTTTTTCATGGTTTTGAATTTCAAGTAATTAAAGAGAAAAAAGAGCGAACGAAAGGAGAGCCGGATCAGTGGATTTAACGGTACTTTCGGAACAATGATGCCTCCCCCCCCCTCTTTTTTTCCCCCACACTTTTGCCATCCGGTGGAGGCTCCTGATCCGTCAGAGCTGGCATATCCAACGGTATATCCCTACTACCGTTCGTTCCCTGATCTTCGTCAGAAACGAGCTACACCCGGTGTGTCATCGGGAGCAAACGTGAAAAAGCGCGCAACTGGAAATTCGTCGTCGAGACTGAAGAGACGATCAACTGTCTCGTCGTAGACTCCAACCTTGAGAAATCGAGTGCACCTCGAAGCGACTTCGACTATTAGGCAACGTTGGGATACCTGACGACTGACTTTTCCGCTGGTATAGAATTCTCCGAGCCTCATTATACAGGCTCGTTCAAAAAATGATTATCGTAGAGGCATTTAAACCTTCGATAAACATCGATCGATAAATGGTGATTTATCCTTTTTTTTCAATCAAAATTCAGTTTCGATTGAAAATTCATTAAAAAATTCATTTTAGATTGAAAATTAATTTACGATTGAAAATTCATTGAAAATTCATTTTAGATGTAAAATTCATTGAAAATTCATTGAAAATTCATTGAAAATTCATTGAAAATTCATTTTAGATGTAAAATTCATTGAAAATTCATTTTAGATGTAAAATTCATTGAAAATTCATTTCAGATGTAAAATTCATTGAAAATTCATTTTAGATGTAAAATTCATTGAAAATTCATTTTAGATGTAAAATTCATTGAAAATTCATAAAATTCATTTTAGATGTAAAATTCATTGAAAATTCATTTTAGATGTAAAATTCATTGAAAATTCATTTTAGATGTAAAATTCATTGAAAATTCATTTTCCATTAAAAATTAATTAAAAATTAATTCATGCATTCAGGGTGGCCCAAAAAGTGACTATCGTGGAAACATAAAAAACATGTGAGCAATGTACGTTGTTGATTCTTATTACTTTTTCAATCGAAATTCATTTTCGATTGAGAAACTTTCAAATTGCGACACCTCCGGTATGTGAACGTACCGAACGTCCCGGGGGTACCCAAGTAAGCATTAATTACTCCGGCGGATGTCGTACCACTCGTTACACTGGCAATCACAGCGAAACGATTCCTCCCGAGCGGTGGCAAAAAATCAGCCATGGACGACTCGTTGTCGTCAGAGAAAAAGAGAGAAAAAAAAATAACACCGAATGAGGAAAAGAGGGAGGCGGGGGAGGAGAAAAAAGAGGAGCGAAGACCGGAAAAGAAGGAAAATTTTCACGTTTTGTGAATCACGTTGTATTGAGTTCTCCCAGTGACACAGTTATTGGTGACCCGCCTCTATGGACCAGGTCACCGAACTCATTTCATTGCTTCATACAGACATATATATATATATATATTAAAAATTCCGTTTTCAAAGAATCAAGTTTTAAAAAGTCAATTTCCGCTATGACAATTTTCTAAAATTCTACATCAACATTTTCAAACATTAAATTCCCAAAAATTAAATTTTCATAAATTCCATTTTCAGTGATACAATTTTTCAAAATTCAATTACCGACAATACAATTTTCAACTGAAAAAAAAAATGATATAGGGAAACCTAGTGGACTGCCCCAAAATTCCTCATTTTTTTCCTTTTTTCCATCTTTATCTACATAACGGTCCTTAAAAGTATATATAAAAAAATACGAATTATACAAAACGATTAATTAAATAATACGAAGAATAAAAAACTGAAGGTACGAAAGCGACGAATCCGAAAATCGAATTTAATTAAATTGACTAAAGTAATTTGCATGAATTAAATTCAGTTAATTTTAATTTTTATAAATTGTACTATGCACATAATTAATCAAAAATATTTATAAAAAATTCTTTTCAATGAGGATTGATCGAATGCAGAAATATTTCTTCTCTGCTCGATTGTAATTTATACAAACGATAATAAAAAAAAATAATAATTTAAAAAAATGCACCATCAAGACATGCATTTCCGCCTGACAAAAACCATATTTGCGTTTCCGGCGTTTGATGGACCACGGAAGAAAAACCAAACCACAGTCCAGTTACTTTTTTCCTCCCCCTCCCCCTCCCGATTCTCGACGTCCTCCTTTTTTTTTCTTTCCTCTTTGTTTCGACTCAGGATAATTTATAACCCCGATACGTATCGCGTTCCGCTTCGCGAAGGATTTTGCCTGGCATGTGGCTGTGTTACACGAAAATCGTTTCAGCACTCCGTGTACACGATTGCGAGGCTAAAATCTCGTACCATTGTTTTTTGCCCGCGGTACGGAATTCCGGTCGTGTCAGTCAGCGTACACCAATGAATAACGAGAAAAGGGAAATTATCGTCATCCGCACAGCTATGCTGCAACAGGACGTTTTTTTTTTTTTTTTTAGAGGCAGGAAACTATTTTTTAATTGTTTTTTTTCGATTGTTTGGGTTTGTTTGGGTTGGGGAGGGGGGGTTGATTTTATTTGAGTTTGTTTGGGTTTGTTTGGGTTGGGGAGAGGGTTTGAGTATGTTTGAGTATGTTTGGGTTTGTTTGGGTTGGGGAGGGGATTGAGTTTATTTGAGTTTGTTTGGGTTTGTTTGGGTTTGGGAGGGGATAATTTTTGGGATTCGTTGAGCACACATAAGACACGTCCGATCAATCCGTTCGTTTCTGCACGTGCATCGAGAAACGAGGGAACGATATATGCAAGCTGTTGCAGCAGAGACGAACCTGGAATAAAAAGTGGAATCTCTCGACAAAGTCCTAGATAGAATCGTAACTTGCGTCGCGTTGTGTCCCAGAGACCTACACTCACCGTAAACTCGAATAATCGTACGATGACTGGTGAGAACCCAAACAAACCCAAACAAACAGAATTCTGGAAAATTTTTTTTTTTTCCGGGAATCTAAACGAACCCAAACGAAAACTCATGTTTTTTACTGTGAACCCAAACAAACCCAAACGTAATTATGACTGTCAAATTGGCCTTCCTATTTTTAACCCAAACAAACCCAAAAGTAATTCTGGCAGTTTTATTTCCAACCCAAACAAACCCAAACGTAATTCTGACTGTCAATTTCTCCTTCTTATTTCCAACCCAAACAAACCCAGCAGTAATTCTGGCAGTTTTA
>JAPYZJ010001470.1:0-27289 GCA_030522765.1 Ophioninae sp. B BG-2022a | reverse complement strand
GAACAAATTTTTACGATTTTTTTTCGCCGAGAAATTCGATTTTTCGTTCGGATAGAAAAATTATTGGATGCCTAATACTTTTGGCCAAGGCTGTATATACGTAAGTTGCACGTCACGAGGCCTCTGTGCGTGCAAGACACTCGCTTTCACCGCAGGCACTGCAGCAGCACACACTCCAGCCTTAGGATGTGGTACTACATCCAAGAGAAATTACTATATACCGCCATTGTATATATAGGCACATATGTATTCTCGTATAAAAGCCAGTACTCGGCATGTCAATTATTTGATTGGCCTGTCTTTTGCGATGGTGTTTCCCAAGAGGTGGTGAGGGATCTTCACTATACATAGAATTGTTTGCATTAAAACGTCATCACGGTTGAAGGGGTAGGATACTGTGATAAGAACAAAAAAATTGATTTTCCGTCCAGGTTATATTTAAATCACACATTTAATTAATGTTTTTCTGCTTAATGATTTTTTTAACTCAAGTTTTTTTTACTCTTCTAATTCCGAAGACTATAGAGTTAAAAATATTGCTGTTAAGTAAGGAGGGTATTTAATGAAATTAATGTTTTAATTAAATTAAAAAAATTTTTTAAGTAAAATTTTAATTAAAATTAGATTTATATATTCTTTTAATTAAAAAAGAATATACAAATAATAATGAAATACATTTGAAAAGATAATAAGATAAATGATGAAGAAAATAAATAAATAATTATTATTTATAAAGACATTTATGGATTAATAAATCGAATTGCAAAATAATAATATTCGTTGCGTCGCAACGTTACGAATTTCATATCTTTTTTTATGATGATTCTTATGTTAAATTCCACTTTTTATTTTTCACTTTTAATCATACGCGCTCAAGGATTCTTTTTGGCATCACAAAAAATAGAATCTGGTGGCTGATGACTCATGATAAAAATAAAATTCGTATAGGAATTAAATTCGTCATTTGTGCGTCGCAGAAATACTATGGAGTCATTTTTTTCCAGTCTCCTCAGCGTGAATGCTTCGCTGATGGATTTACATGGGAATTGCGCGATCTTTTGCGGTGAAGAACGTACTTGTGTACAGCTTTGAAATCCGGTTGAGGAAGATTAAATAAAAAGCTCGTTTATTCTTGTTACGTAACGTGCCGAGTTTCTTTCCTATTTCGTTTTGTACGAATAGTCGCGCAATGTTATATTTTGCGTGTAGGATGAAAATTCTCGATAGCTATTGATTGTCGCTGTAACGTACCTGTGATTCCGTAGGTCGAAGATGGCACAAGAGTACGGCGACCCATATCGTCGCCACTCCTCTCATCAGCATGTTCTGCAATTAAATCAAAAAATACGTTACTCGATTTTCATTCGATTTTTTTTTCGAAATATTTCGCAATGGTTTTTCTCGAAATATTTATCAATTTTTTTCTCGAAATATTTAGCAATAGTTTTTATTTCCGAATAGTTAACAATTTTTTTTTCGAAATCTTTCGCAATGGTTTTTTTTTTTGTAATAATTGATTGATGAAATTGAAATTGACGTAATTTTTATAAAAATTACAATTTTCATAAAAATCACAGTGGTGATCCTCGTATCGATCCTGATAAAAAAAAAAGATTTTTTCCCTCGTGCAATTTTTCATTTTCAAAATATTTCGCAATGAATTTTTTCCAAATATTTATCAATTTTTTTTCAAATGCACTTTTTTCGCAACTGCACTCGATATAATTTTCTAAAAATCCCAATGTTCATGAAAATCACAAGGGTGAACCTCGTATCGATCCTGATAAAAAATGAGTTTTTCCTTCATGCAATTTTTCATTTTCAAAATATTTCGCAATGATTTTTTTCCAAATATTTATCAATTTTTTTTCCTTCATGCACTTTTTTCGAAACTGCACTTGATATAATTTTATAAAAATCTCAATTTTCATGAAAATCACAGTGGTGACCTTCGTCTCGATCCTGATAAAAAAAATGATTGTTTTTACGTGACTTGTCCAGGAAGTCTTAGAGTAGAATTATTGAACCTTGGAAGACACGCGTTAGAGGTATCGTGAGGGAAGAAAAAAAAGGCTGGCAAGAGAGGACAAGTCCGGGTTGCAAGGGTCGACTGGAAGGGTCGAGTGCACCGCTATTCACTCATCCTCACACGGTATAATAACCGGTCTCTCTACCCAGCTCTCCTATCGTTCCGGTACTTTATAGGAAACGTGATCGATCTTCCCCCCACGGAATAGTCACGTAACTCCGTTTTCTATGTTTTTTTTTTCTTCTCTTCGTTAACCTGCCACAGCAACTTTTTATTGACAGTTTTCAAAGTTTTTTTTTTTCTCGTGATACTTCGTCAAGCTGCATTTTGGAGCAGGATTGTTCAGCGAAGTGTAGATAGACTCAGATGAGAGGCTTTTGAACCCGGAAAATAGCTAAGATCCATTGACTAGAAAAATTCTTGTGGCCATTCGAAAGGAAAGTCGTCTCGCATATTTCAACGATGCATCCTACTGTATGTTCAAATATTGATGTATGCATCAGAGTATACTTTTTTACGAATTTAACATTTTTCAATTAGCGTATCGTATTTATATTCATTTTAGACTAAAATGCTCCTAAAATACATCGTAATTAGAAAAAACGGAATATTCATCTAAGTTTTGCCAGTTCAAGTTAAATTAAAAGGTTATGCGTTATAACTGGGTCCTCTTTCGTGTTTTGATTGAAATTCTCATTTTAAAACGATCATTTTTTATGCCTTGTAATTTAAAACAACATACTCTTATTTTTCAATTTTTTCAATAGTAACATTTTCTGTAATTATAATACTATTTTAATTACAGAATTAAATTACATTTTAATTCAATTTACAGAATGTACAGAATTTATAGAATTAAATTACATTTCAATTCAATTTACAGAGTTTACAGAATTAAATTACATTTTAATCCAATTGACAGAATTTACAGAATTTACAGAATTGAATTACATTTTTATTTAATTTTACTATTTTAATTACAATATTAATTAAAATACTATTTTCAATAGTATTTTTAGAAATAACGTACTGTTATTTTTCAATCACAGGGTAAAAAAAATAATTTTTGTTAAACAATGTTTCTTTTCGAGAATAATGACTTTTCGTCGGAATAGAACATTTACAGGGAGGCTAATACTTTTGAGTGATCCTGTATAATACATATAACACGATAAAACTTCTCCCACTGTAGAGACGACTTAGGGCGCGATTTATGAATGTAAAAAGTGCATGTGCGCATGCGCATATACACAAATACATAGATATGCATAGATATATACATATATCTTCAATATTTGATATATGTATATATATATATTGAACATTACGGAAAAGAATGGAACGAGCAAGAGTGGAAGGAGTTGCGCAACATAATGAACGAGAAACATGAAAAGTTGCTCCGGCGAAGCACTGAATAATTGGTCTATTCTCATGGGAAGTGAAATTCGTGGCTGGAGGTACGACGAATCTTCGCTCTTTCGATTCGTATGACTTTTTGATAGCGCAAGTACCCTAATCTCTGGAAAATTCGCACAGTGTCTTCGTAACATTATACAGCAACGTAACCAAACGTTAAATCCAGTGCTGGAGAATTTTTGTCGATTTCCCTTTTTTTTTTTTTTTTTCGTTGGCAACGATCCATTGTTTTCGTTCGGTCTGCGATGAAGGGAACAAGTGGGAATTGGAGTACTATACTTTTATTCCGTACGCTGAGAGGTACCAAGGATTTCACTCTTTTTCGTTCGCTCGCGAACTGGAACGAAATGGGACGCAACTTTCGGCCAACGCCCTCTTCCTCGACGATGATAATCTTAGCCTCTCGTCACAGGTTGGATAATTACACTTCTTCTGGAATTCGTTCGCGTGGGAATGAGATTGCGTTCAGCCCTGGTGCGCATTGTTAATTCTTGGGTCAGTTGCTGGACGAGTGAAGCCGATGGGACACCATTTTTTACTTTCAATATTACGATCCTGGGAAAGGTATCGAAGATCGATTGAAAATTGGAAAAACAGGAGGGCTTCGTCTCAATTTTGATGAGAGATTTTTTTTCTCATAAATTACTTTAATTAGTCACCACTAGTGATATTTAACCTGCGGAGTCTGACATTTTTCATTCCAATTTAATTTAAATTTAATTTCAGTTTAATTCCATTTTTATTTCAGAATATACCCAAATGAACCCAAACAACCGTAATTATTTCCATAAGTTATAAGGTTATTTGGGTTTGTTTGGTTTAGGTGTAATCAATCAGTTAGATATTCCGATGTATGTTTGGGTCCACGATAAAAATTTTTTTTTGTATTTCAATTTTGGAATTTCCTTTTGAATTTGCATTTGCAAAAATAGAAATTTCGAGGATTCTATTTTTGAGTTGAAAAATGATGGGACTTTGTGATAAATCGTGCGAGAAACAAAATTACTACGATTTTTGGAAATCATTTGGTTGTCCCACATATCAGTGATCCATCGAAGCTGGAAAACCCAGATTCGCCGGTTGACGCATGAAAGAGGAATTCCACGACAAAATTATCGCACGAAGCCCGCTACGTTGTAAACTGGTAATCCTTCCTCGCCCTCGAGGCGTCCTGCACGATAATTGTCTTTATCGGAGCTCTGGAGCAGGCAGTGGCTAACGGTATATAGGACAAGTCAGTCCGGGCGTCGTACGTGCGGAGATTTTCGTATGTCTACTCACGGGTGTGTCCCGTGATCGAAACATTCTCAAGATGGTCAAAAGATATTTTTAATCCGTTATGTCGATACGGTGGTAGCTACAGGGACATCAACTTGATTTTTGGAAGGTACCTAAAATACTCAATTACGAGACATTGATTTTTTACCTAAAAAAGTTTGATACTTTAGATTGGAATTAATTTCTTATCCAATTCTTATCTAATAATTAATCCAATTCAATAATTAATCTAATCCAATTCTCATCTAATAATTAAAATTCTAATCCAAGTACTTTGGATCAAAATTTTGAGAAATTACGAGGACGGTAATCAGAGCTCAATAAATAAAAAAGAATGTTTAAAAAAGTTTTTAAAAAATGTCGAAAACGATAAAAGTTAAAAAAAAGTTTAAAAAGTCGATTTTTTACCTAAAGAAGGTTGGAAGTGATTGGAATTCTAAGAAACTAAGAGGACGGTACTCTGAGTTCAAAAAATAAAAAACAATGTTTAAAGAAGTTTAAAAAATGTTAAAAAAGAAAAAAAAGTAAAGAAAAAGTTTAATAGGTTGATTTTTTACCTAAAGAAGGTTAGAAATGATTGGAATTCTAAGAATCTAACAGGACGCTACTCTGAGTTCAAAAAATAAAAAACAATGTTTAAAAAAGTTTCAAAAATGTTAAAAATGAAAAAAAGTAAAGAAAATGTTGAATAGGTTGATTTTTTACCCAACAATGTTGGAAGTGATTCTAATTCTAAGAAACTAAGAGGACGGTACTCAGAGTTCAAAACATACAAAAACAATGTTTACAAAAGTTTTTAAAAAATGTCAAAAAGGAAAAAAGTTTTAAAAATTTTCAAACAAACTGCTATTACACCTAATAATAGTACCAGTTTTCACGTAAATGCTTTTATCAGAAATCAATAAATTTTCTACACCATTTGAAAATTCCCATCATAAGTTAATTTCCAATTAGCTATTGCTAAGCGATACTTCGGTCTTTCCTTCTCAAAATCAGCCATTACAAAATATAGACAGCAGCTTAAAATTCTTAACTAAGCGATACTTCGGTCTTTCCTTCTCAAAATCAGCCATTACAAAATATAGACAGCAGCTTAAAATTCTTAACCCCTTAAAAATTCTTGATTTCACATGATTTCTGTCTATCCTGAACGACATTCATCACGATATGACAAACTCGCGTTAATCACGCGATGAATTCTTTAGTCAAGGATAATTAATTTCCATAATTAATTGATTCAATCCAGAACAATGCTGGAGACGAGGCGTCAATTTCTCGTCTTTTTTTTTCACCCCTATCAACCTCGGAGAAAGTTTTTCTTAGCTGCGATCTCCCATTCTTGGAGGTGTAATTATACGAGATATAATTTAATACGCGTCGTTGTTGCTGCAACGAAATTTCGAAGTTTCGTTACATAGACGTTCTCACGATATCCGGGGCGAGGGGAAAGGGGACTTTGGTGGTGTCGTTGCGCCATGTAATTCGTTACGTATAGTTACGGAGACACGAGCATACGACGAATGTCCCGTGGACAATCCCTCACGCAACAACAAAAAAGTATTGTACCTCCAACAATGTAAACGAGGAGCTGAAGCTTTCCTTCAATCTTGGCAGTTTCAGTCTTCTCATTGTTGCAATTGGATCATTCTTTTATAACGTATATGTAACGAGTATACGACGCTGATTCGTTTTATTCGTTGCAGTAATACAAAAAATAATAATTAAACGTAATTTTATATTTCTCGCTCTAGATCGATAAAAATTTGCTGTAAACTTGTCATAACGAATTTATCAAAAATAAAAATGAAAATCTCGATTCTAGTAAAAAAAAACTAGAATTAAGTAACTAGAAGACGAATTCTTCAAATTGTAAGAAATCTGTTATCATAATCTTCAGATTATGAAGAATCGTTTTACAACTGCAGTGGTCGATTATCGTTACTCGATTATTTTTTGTTTTTTTACTAAAATTGAGATTTTCATTTTTATTTTTTGTGAATTGATCGTGAGAATTTTATAAAAAAAATTTTATTGGGCTAGGAATGAGAAATATAGAATTATGACTAAGGAAAATCGTTTTACAACCGCAGTGGTCGTTTATAGTTACTGAATTTAATTTTTTTTACTGAGATCGAGATTTCGAAATAATTTTCAAATAATTTTCAAATAAGTTTCAAATAATTTTCAAATAATTTTCAAATAATTTTTAAATCATTTTCAAATAATTTTCAAATAATTTTTAAATCATTTTCAAATAATTTTCAAATAATTTTACAAGTTATCTGAAAATAATTGTTGGGCAGTTTTCTCGTTTCTGGTATTATTTTTTCGTACTGTAAATGATAAAAATGATACAGAGAACAAACCTAAACGTTTTAGAACTGGGAACGTCGTTTAGGCTCATTGACCATTCGGTCGAATTGAATTTCTATGGAATTACGAAACACAAACTTCCAATCGGCCAAATTCCAATCGGCCAAGTCTTGAGGCGGTAAAGACTACGAAAGGAGAGAATGGTGAGTTCGGTGGGGCAGGAAGTCGGTCAGTATTGGTGTATTATTGCGTGTAGAAAGTATTCGGACAGTCCGTTAACTGGGATTCGTAACGGGCTTGTGTAGAAAAGAGAGAAAAAAAAATTACTCGAACAATGAGTTCTTCGACGCTTTCTGATATGTCGGAGTGTTCACGACGATTATTTTTACCGACTGGTGTACTGTTTGATATTTTTATGGAGTACGAGCCAGCAATGAACCGGAAAAGCACGCCATCAACCTCTACGTGTGGGCAGATATCTGTATGTGTGTACATGATTATGATACCCTCTGAGTCAGTTTGAGTTAAGGCAGTAGGCCGAGCAACGGTTATTATTCGAGTTGCGATGATTCCAGACATTCGGCACTTCCGGATTTATCGACTCGGCCATTTTCTCGTTGACACGTTCCTGTAAAAACTTCAAAAGAGATTTCTCAACCGATTTCCTCGGACGGAGAACCCAAACAAACCCAAACATAACTGAAATTTATTCGGTAATTATCGAATAAATTTGGAAAATTGTCAAAATATTGAGAATTATTTGAAATTAAAAAAAATCGCGAACATCAATTTATTCGATGATTATCGAATACATTGGGTTTGTTTGGGTTTGTTTGGAACCCAATTGAAATATTGAAAAATAATTTTAATATTTACGAATAAATCGAATAAATTGGGTTTGTTTCAGTTTTTTTGAAACCCAAACCCAAACAATATTTATTCGATAATCATCTAATCAAGTCGTTTTTTATCCACGATTTTTTTAAATTTAATTTCAAATAATTTTTCAATATTTTCAATAATTTACAAATAAAAAAGTGAATTTTTCACTCATTCTTATTTTCTACAGTTAAAATTTGAAACGTAAAACTCACGTTTAAAAGGACTTAACGTTGAAATAAAACGTGGTTTAAGGGTATTGCGTTACAGTTAATAAATAAATAAATAAATAAATAAATAAATAAATAATATAGCCCGATTAAATTCCAGATTAAATACGTATAGTCTGGTACACAAAATCTCAAGCAAAATATATACATTCTCCGCGAGGATATCTCACAGGATATTTATGTGGCACTAGTACGTTGTTGGAGCAAATTTATAGTTTGATCTCTGGAGCGCACGCTTGTGTACTCACGAGCCTCCCTCAGTTCTCTTTCTGCACGGTTCGTCTAACGGTACGAAGGATGCGAAATCCTTCGCCACAATTCCCCCCCCCCCCCCCTCCCAACCCCTCGTTATTGATAGCACAATAATTGATCGACACTCTACATATTCACGACTTCATTATTTAGGACACGAGCGATCATCCTTCGCGATCTCAACCCCGGAAATACATGCGATGCGATTTGCAAAAAAAAAAAGTAAATCGATATCTTGAAGTGCAAGGTGGAATTTCTATTAAGAAATAAGATACAAAATTAATGATACCATGGCCTCTTGAGCCGTGAAATTTCCGCTTCTTTGCAACGGCTAACGGGTTTCACGCGTAGATTTTCTTCTCTAGCATATACAGGGTGTGTTGTAAATTATAGGTTAGTTTTAGACTGATAAGAAGTCTGTGGTAGTCCAGTTTCATTTTTTCAAAAGTTTTTCTCCCCAAATTGAACCAAAATAAAACTGTACATTTTTTTAAATCGATTATTATTATTATTTTGGCTTATTGGAAATAAATTAAATAAACAATTGAATTTATACGGTAATATTGATTTTTCTATTTGATTGATTTATAATTTAATTTCATTTGGAATTGGTTTTATTCAGTCAAAAAAATTGATGAACGAAATGGAAATTTTTATTTGTCTAACGAAATGAAAATTTATTTTTTTTTATCGACCATTTAGAAAATAATTAAAAAATTGATCGTTTGAATAAACGAGATTCGTGAATTAAGAAAAAAATAGGGTATTGTCTCTAAATTTTTATGAAATGAGTTTAGGACGCGATTCGGAAAAAAACGTAATTGTAAATTAATTTTAAAAAAAGTGTACGTTGATCGAGTGGCAAGAAGATGCGGAAATGGGAGGCTCGACCCTGGGCAAGACGAGAGGATGTTCGCCGAGTGCACATCGAGTGTACACTCGATCCTATCAAGTTTCTCGTTCGCCCGTGGACACGGCCGTGAGTCAGTAGGACACGTTTGGCGACGTGTATTTTTCTTTATACAGGGTGTCCCACGACGGAATGTCAGCCGTGAAATAGGGAGTTGGGGGTGAAATTCTGAGTCAATTGATTTTCTCATAGAAATTTTGGGTTTTTGGGGAAATGAATAGTAGATTCGTGCTCAGGGTATAAAATTACATGGAAATGGACCAATTAAAAAAATATTTAAAATCCAAAAAAATGTTTGGATTTTCGGGGAAAATCAGTTTTTGCACTAAATCATCAATAACTTTTTTTCCTTTGGGATTTGGCACTCCACTTTGTGCTCATTCTCTTCGTTATGATTTTCTCTTCAAAATGCTTTTTTAATGATTGAAATCCGAGGATTTTTCGATTTTTGGCAGAATTTCAAAGTTGGACCATCGATTTTTGCTAATTTTTCCATACATACCCCTTTGCCTCTTTTTTTGCGATTTTTCACGTGGATTTTCTGGAGAAACTATACGAGGTATCGATACGAATCCAACGCTATTATTTAAGTCAGGCAAAAACCGTTTCCAAACCCATCTTATAAATCTCCATAGCACATAAAAAGCTCACGCTACGACCTTTTGAAATCTCGTGATTTTTGCGATTTTCCGGAAAAGTGGCCGGAGAAGTCGAAAAATTTTTTTTTGTTTTTCTAACTTTTACAAAGATATTTTTAATCGGAAATTTTATGCTGATTACGAATATGCCCGAGTTTTTGCCGGAAGAACAAAATTAGACTGGGAAAATGCAAAAAACATTTTTAGAATATTTTTTTGACATTTTTTCATAGAAATGGAGATTTCAAGAGACATTAATTTAATTACGTAAGGCATTTAAAAGTCAACAGAAATAGAAAAAAAATGGATCTAAGTAACAAAAATTGTGAACATACGACTCCGATCTGTACATATGTGTGTTGTGTAAGAAGATTCATTGGAGGGTGTCGATCACGGAGCCGAGTACCGCTCGACATTGTCGGCCGAAGATAGCCAAGTCCTTGCGCTATCGGGTTTCCGGTTTGTACGTGATACTCCGATGAGCTTATTTGGCTCGATGACTTCCCGCTCTCGAGCAACCATATCGGAGTTTTTTCAATATCGTAACGGCTGAATGTATACGGGGTATTGCATGTTGGCCGAGGACACCCGGTAGAGAATTACGAGAGGCTCTATTTATTTTTTATCTCGTTGAAGTTCCCGCTATATCGATTATGCAGGAAGTACAGCATTGGATTCACTTCCTTCAATCTTTTCAGTAACACCTAACTTTAAATTATTTATTAATCGGTATAAATTAATTAATTAGTAATCCTTTTTATTTATTCAATTATTCTTTTAGTAATTTCTAGTAATATTATAACTAGTAATGGAACAAATATTACTAGTCGTTTCTAGTCATATTTTTCATAAATTACTAGAAATATTATTTATTCAGTAATATTATTTATTCTGGTAGCTATTTTTTTTCAGTGATTATTTTTTAAAGTTAAATTTACAAGTTTAATTTTGGCAAGAAAGATACTTGAAATTTTCGATCGCTGGTAATAAAATTCGATTTTGAAAGCCCCCTGCACGAACTGGACGTAGTCCAGACAACAGCGTGGACATTCCAAATATTGGTCGAGTATGAGGTCTACCTAACTTTAAATTCTTTATTATTCGCTATAAATTGATTCATTACTAATCCTTTTTATTTATTCAATTATTCAATTATTCTTTTAGTAATTTCTAGTAATATAGTTCTCGTAATTATTATAACTAGTAATGGAACAAATATTACTAGTCGTTTCTAGTCATATGTTTCATAAATTACTAGAAATATTATTTATTCAGTAATATTATTTATTCTGGTAACTATTTTTTTTCAGTAATTATTTTTTAAAGTTAAATTTGAAAGTTAAATTTTGGCAAGAAAGATATTGAAATTTTCGATCGCTGATAATAAAATTCGATTTTGAAAGCCCCCTGCACGAACTGGACGAAGTCCAGACAACAGCGTGGATATTCCAAATATTGGTCGAGTATGAGGTCTTTGCTCTTCACATATGAATCCTCGAAGCTCGGGCGGTCGCACTCCCGTAACAATTTTTGAATAAAAATGTAACGTGCGTCTACACGCGTGAGCTGGCACGCGAGGTACGTGTACACGAACCGAAAGGAAAGAAAAAACGGATTCGAGATTGCTCGTTGGCATTCGACTCACGCGCGAGCAAAGTCGAGTCGCGCGCCTTTATAAATATCAACGGGACTCCTCCCTAACCTCAGCAGGAAAGTTTTACAACATCGAAAAATGCGATAAAACATACACAGTACTGTTTTATTTATTTATTTACAAGAAACTGAAAAATAAATATTCGGTGATAAATCTAGATAAAATTTAAAAATTTCAGCGGTAAAAATCTTTTACGGCGGTAAAAAAAATTTCGGCAGTAAAAATCAAGATTGAATATTTTATCTAGATTTATCGATAAGAACCTAAAAATCCCATTTTTCAAAAACACTTTAAGAATTTTTTTTTGAATTAATCTTTCTATATATTCAATTATTATAATGTGAAAATTAACTTTTTAATTTTCCTGATTAATTACATCTTTAAATTAATTCAATAAAATAAATAAACCTTTTAATTTTATTAATTAACCATTATTCTTTTTCGAATATATTCTTTCTAATCTCTAATTTTTCTTCAAAGTTTCTAGTCCTGATATCCATTCGACAAAAAACAAAGAAAAATTCTCAACCTTTAAAATTTCAAAAATGTCACCACGTGTTACCCACGAGATAAAATAAATAGCACAAAAAAAAAGTTTTCATTTCTCCAGCGAATCCACCGAATATTCCTTTCTCGATTTCTTTCTGTGGGTTCTCGTAAACGAATTTGGAAGTGCTTTCGCCCGTAAGAGAATTGGATATTTTCTTCTCAGGATTTTCACAAGAAACGTTCGTTAACTGGTATATCATATATGGGTTCAAAACTCACACGAACTCACGTGTACAACACGGAAACACATTTTTATAAATATATATACGCTTATGTATATTACACTGCCCTCGTTTCGTCGTAGCCTGCACGTCGAGTTAATTGCACGTTCCTATGTATACTTACCCGGTGCGAGTGGATCTCGGTGTAATTTTCTCATTGCGAATAGCAAAACATCTCTCTCTCTTTTTTTCTCTCTCTTTTTCTCTCTCTTTTTCTCTCTCTTTTTTTCTCTCTTTTTCCCTCTCTTTTTTTCTGGTGAAATATTCAACACGTTTATAATTACTGGAGATCGTTTAACTGTAGCAAAAACGTGTGTGTGGGTTTCGTCTCGAATCGCAATTTCCAGCGTGCATCCACAAGTTCGAGAATTCATCGATAGAGAAGAATTCGATGCAGACAGCCGGAGAAGCGCGAGATACGAGTGCACTCTCGCACACTAATCATTCGCGGATATCTCGTGTGCCAATTAGCTGAGTATTTACCGTTAAATGGATTAAAATATACACACAGCTCGACGTCTGACGTGTGTGTGTATTTGTGTGCCCGTGTGCATTTGTTTTCAATGAGAGTGCAATTATTGTCACATTGACGATAAAAGCTTCTATTCAGAATTTGTATTCACACGTAAATCATTGTTTCATTCTGTCATATCGAAAAGACGATTTTTTTGAACCGAGTTATTTATGTTATTTGATGTATGAATAATTTAATTGATTTGGGTTTGTTTGGGTTTATTTTGTAAGTGATTATAATATAATTTAATAATATAATTGATGTAATTATGAATGTATTATTGATAAGTATTAATCATAATATAACTAATAATATAATATAATATGTATAATCATTTATATATTTTGATTTTTTTACTAGAATTTTCCTATCAATTTATTATAAATTATGTATAAAATGCATTTTTATATGTAATTGATATTATCATATTTATTAACGATTTTTTTAATTCATATTATCGATAATTAGCGTTTTCCTGCGTTTCGTTAAATGCCAGCGATATTTATCATTTTTTCGTAATCTTGGCTTTTTCAGTCCCTATAATAACGATAAAAATGATAAAGAGAAAGAAAGGGCGAGAGAGAGGGTTGGGGACATGGGAGAGAGAAAGGTTCATCGACCCGATGTGGAATTGCCGGAGTTGGCCTGGAAAAGGCAGGTGACCAATAACGTCAATAATGACGTATATACATACATATATATATATATATATATATATATATATATATATTCGTGTTAATTTACGTGGCATTGTGCGAAAACTGTTGCAGAAACGTGCAAATTTGCGATAAAAATTAACATCCGGTTGAATTGAGAAACAGATATTAGCAACCGCAACACGAACCTCTAGAAATGCCAAAGAAAGAAAACAGAAGAAAAAGCCGAGGAGAAAATGTTGGGGAAATTGTTCATTTACATTTTTCGGTTGACCCAATAAACGGTGACTGACTAATGGGAGTCTGATTTATAATGCAACGGTGGGAATGGATTGACCTGCATTTCGAGAGGACAGAATAAAAACATTTAATTAATATTAATATTTAATAATATTTAATTAATGAAAAATATTTAATTATTTATTCATATTATTTTCATATTTTTATTACTTCTGTATATTAAAAAATATTTATACCAATATTTTTTAATTATTTATATTTTTTTATTGGGAATGAAAAAATTCTCGTACTTTTGTCTGGGATTGCCCATACATACTTGATCGGAATCGAGAAGTTTTTCAAGAACTCGTGAGATCGATAGCTGTCAAACGTGATTTTCATTATTTCCAAAAACGATCTACACTCTTGACCCATACCCGGCGACTTTTTTCTTCTCGTTCTACATTAGCTGAAAGCGTTTTTCGCAGCCGGTCCAGCCGCTTCAGAGAAAGTATAGAAATCGCGTTTTCGGAGCAGTTCGAGCGTGTATCACACCTCCTTAACGATATGCAACAAAATCTTGGTTTCTACAGAAAATATTTCCGTTTTTTTGCACAATTTTCAAAATATCTCGTTTTTTGCCGAATTTTTGGAATAAGTCTGTTTTTTGCCGAATTTTTGGGTTAATCACATATTTTATATTTTTTATTCAACGTAAATGTATTATGTATTCATATTATGATTTATATTAATTAATGACTTAATTTAAAGAAAAAATTATCTTTTTTTTTCTGAAATTTCAAATCTTTTAATATATTTCCACATTTTTAATTATCTAATAAGGGCAATTTTGGGCGAATCATAAATCGCAATTTTAAATAAAAAATTGTTATTTAAAATGCTCCCAATAAAAAAAAGAAATAATGTCGACTTAATACAATTTTTGAATATTGCAAGGTTCACGAATTCACAAATATTGTACGGTTTGCTCCTACGTAAACGAAATGGCCCTGAAAATATGAGCTTCGAATTGAGTCTTGGTCTCGACTGGTCAAACGGGTTTGTTTTATTTCTCGTTGGACACTTTGGACACCGTGCAGGTACAAGTGCCACGTAAATGAGTCCAGAATTCGTTCAGCTCTCAATGATTGCAAGTACGAATAAATTAAACAAATTCATTGGCCATCATATGGCAATATGGCGTTCAAATTCAAAAGATTCGTCACCATTTGAAAAATATATCGACGCGACGTGAACTCATTATTCTCGGGGATTTTTAACGAGCATGGCAGGCTCAAAAGACCATAAGGGTGCAGTTGAATAGCGGCCATTGAAAAGGGTGAAATTCTAGCAAGGCTTTGATTATTCGTTAACGCTCTGTCAGTTTCATTGTGCTTCAATCACTAAACGAACAATTATTTATTATAGCCTTTTATATTAGTTTTTCAAATGGTTGAATTGATCATTCAAAATTAAATTCAATTTTAATTATAATGAATTTTTTATTTTAAAAATTGATTTTTCAATTAATTTAATTTTAATTAATTTCCCATTAATATATTGTCATTTTTATTTCGATGAATCATTGGAAATCGTAAAAAAATTGAATTACAATTAACTATGAGAGTAATACATTATAACTAATTAAACATTATTCCAATGACAGTTAAAAATGATATATTACATATATTACATATTATATTTATCATATTCGATATCATATTACATTGCCTTTTAAATTAGTTTTTCAAATGGTTAAATCAATCATGAAAAATTATTGAAATTTTTAATTATAATCCATTTTGAAATTTATATATTATAAATAATAAATAATTAAACTATTCTTAAACTATATAGAATTAAAAAATTCTAATGACTGTTTTAAATGATATATTCCATATTTGATATATTATATTTATTATATTTGATATCATATTACGTATAATATTATAATATAACAATACGAATGTTATATCGGTAAAAATGTTTAATGTTCGCTGTGTATCGCGAAGGTAGATGGGGATCAACAAACGTTCGAAACGGGGCTACTACCCACCTACATACCACGACACCTACCTTCATCCGCAACCTACCTACAACCATATTCTCTACCTGACAAAAGACCGAAACGCACACGCGTTTAAAAAACGAGAGGAGAAAGAAGGAAAAGAACGAAGGTTCTTTGCAGCCTCCCCTTCGCGTCCCTGGCTTCACTGACACGAGGATACTTTTCTTTTCTCTTTCTATCGCACTCTGGAAGACCGCGCTTACATTAGCGTCTCGAAAGTTTCCTTGAGATTCTCGCCTACCGCAGGAAAAATTAGCTTCACCGTTCTCCTCGATCAATCGTTCTGTACACTTATCGTCCTTGGTTTTACTCCACGAGATTAAATACTAAGAAAAAAACGCCTCGATGATGCGATCGGTATTAATAAATTTCCGTTTTCTTTCAATTTCCCGCAGGAATTTTCTCTATAAATTACTCCATGAGTCGATTTATAGAACTCAATGGGAAAACCATTTTTTTCGATAAATTTTTCACACCGTACAAAATATAGGAAAAAGTAGGGGAGATATCGAATATATCAGATCGTGGATTATTTTTTGATAGAGTTCCAACACCTCCCATTCCCCTCCCGTTCATCCGATCGCGCTGAAACTTCGCATGGACCTTCCTTTGGTTATCCTGAGAGAACACCTAAAAGGATTTTCAACAGCGATCGATAGTTTTGGAGATATCGATTTTTGAAAGTAAAAATGTATTCATTTTCAGATCTTGAAAATTACTTGGATCGTGAAAAACTCCTTTGAGGGATTTTCTTGAAATATTTAAAGGAAGGTTAGGACTATCTCTACCTCTAGAAATATGAAAAAATCCCTAAATACTTCTTACTCAAATCAATTTTGAAAAAAATGTAATCGCATGAAAAAAAAGATATAACTGTATACCGAACTCGTTCTTCTCCTGCGTCAATTCGGAGCTTGGAACGATTAAAAAAAAATACATTTATCACGTGTGAATGGAATTCCGGTTGATGTATCGGGTTCCCGGCGCTTTGAGCGTTGATATTGTAATTGCGCGTACAGATTGTGGAATCGTCCGTTGCACAAATGGTTAAAAAAAAAGAAAACAGCGCTCGTCTTCACCCTCGTTATATTTTACTCTTGGGTTTTACGAGGCTGCAGATGTAATAATAACGTCTATCTTCCAAGAGTTCTCATATATAAGTGCGGATTTTACCACATACGATTATTGTTTTACTGCTCGTTGAATGTACCAGCAATTATTATTTTTACTTTGATAAAAATAATAATCACGATTACACTAAAAATACCAATAACCATAACCCCAATTTTTCGATAAAAAGAAACGAATATTACAATTACATATAATATTCGTAAATAAATAATACAAAATTCAAATGAATGTTTAAAACGTTCAATAAATAAAATAAAAAGAATAAAAATAATTATTCGATCCCAATAATAATTATTGCCCAATAACAACTATAGAATAATAATCCCTTATAATCACCATATTATTATTACTATTGTTACATCTAATTTAGTGGATAAAATGATAATTATAAATAATATATTGCCAACAATACGGATGTTCGATTATATTTATTATGATGAATCTCAACGTCGATTACTCTCATTATTACTGTATCAATAGTAATCACATTAATAATAATAACAATGAATATAACGACAATAATAATAATACGTATAACGATAGTCAGTACGATTATAATAATGGAGCATAAAAATGTGTAAAGTAATAAAGCGAAGGGAAATCTTATACGTACGTTTGCCGGTACGTTCACCTCTTATGCCTATGAAGCAGTCCTGCTTACGGAGCACATGAACACTCGAGACGCCACAGATCCGTACCCCGAGAGAGTTCCGGAACGGAGGATCCCTCTCTCGCCTCTGATATTCCGGTCTTCGTCCAAAACGATCTCACGAGTGCACTCGATCGTTTTTTACTAGTTCGATTATTTTATAGTATCGATAGTAGAAATAATAATAATAATATTAATAATAATAATAATAATAAACAACACTGCACTTCGCGAATGATCGTACGATTTCGACAAACTTTACTGCTCTTTTTGAGAATTACGAATTTCTAGATTTGGGGATGGAAAAAAAACGAAAAAAAAAATAGTAGCGGATTCGCGAGTTAAATTCGAGGGCTTAAAATTCAGGGTCACGGAGATCCTTCCCTCCGGCCCGACGTTTCCAGACTGAGGCCCAAGTCGTACGAGGACTCCGGTGAACGGCGCCACCACCGTCGCGATCGCCTTCCTTACCTTTACCTCTACCTGCCCACTTTGGAGAGAGGGAGAGAGCCACATCCGTTCTTTCTTCATCCTGTTTCAACGATCATCTTTTCACTCTCTTTAAAACGTGGAACCTCTTACTCTTTACCCACCCGGCTACGACGGAGCTCGAGAAGCTTGCTTTCTTGGCTCGCCGGAGAGCCGAGTATTCATCCAGCCGGATACCTGAGTGGGGAAGAAGAAATGAGTTTGCTACGATACAGCGTTGGTAGGTATGGTCGAAGTGCTTCGCCGACGTTTTCCTTCGAGCCCCAAACGAATCGGTTATTCTCGGCTATCCTCGATACCTTCTTCACGATATCACGAATATCGCTACGAAATTTTATTATTATTCCTCGAACGAGGAAGCATTCGAACTTATGGTGTAAAGCGAAAATGAAAAAAACGTTCTCGAGGATCGAGTCAACGAGGAATTAAAAAATTGGAACCCAATATGTAGTTTGGGCTTCTTTTTTAATTTTTGAATATTGGTTTTGGGCTTCTTTAATTTTTGAAAATTTTTAATATTGCTTTTGGGCTTGTTTTATAATTTTTGAAATTTTTGAAAATTGGTTTTGGGCTTCTTTTTTAATTTTTGAAATTTTTGAAAATTGGTTTCGGGCTCCTTTATTAGTTTTTTTAATTTTTGAAATTTTGCCAAAAATTTATTTGGGCTTTTTTTAATTTAACAAATTTTTCAAACATTGATTTGGGCTTTTATTTATTTTTAAAATTTTAAAAAAATTGGTTTGGGCTTCTTTTCTAATCTTTGAAATTTTATTTAATTGCTTTGGGCTTCTTATTTGATGTTTGAAATAAAAAAAAATGGTTTTACCTCCTTTTCAATTTTTCAAATTTTGGTATCGATAATTTGATTTTTTTCTGCCTTGACGAAAACGAGTGCAGCTCGAACAAAAGGGATTCGAGGTCTGCGAAAGAAGAGAGATGCCACCGCGTTCACGAAAGTGTGTCGATGGCGCGTGACGATCTCAGCTGGTGATTTCATCGCTCGAGATGTCGATGCCCGCACAAACCAGAATATCCGTGTTCACGTTTTCACGAAGAACAATAATGCTAATACGATTGAAGTTTAAATTGAATTTTTGACAGAAACTAACCACGCAAAAAAAACCACTTTGAAAACCAAAATAAAAATGCAAAATGGCTGTATATTCATTCATATTGGGTTTGCGTGTACCAACGAAACAAAAAAAAAACATCGTAAATCGAGAGTACCTAGATACGCGAAATTCAAAAAATCACTAAATTTTTGGAAAAAAAATCGTGGTAATTGTGCACAAGTACATAATTAAGGGTATTATTAAACCCAAACAACCTTAATTATTTCCATAATTGCCAAATTTGATTTTATATCCGGTTAGTTAATTTTTTTATTTAAAAAAATGTTCTTATTTTTTATTTCCATTTTTTTATAAATAAAAATTTTTTTTTATAAATAAAAAATTTTTTTTTAATTATCTGGTTACTTTTTGATAGGATATCTATCTGAAACGACAGTGAAAAAAATCATGACTTTTGTAGAGCTCTTACGAACTTCCAGTACATAAGTCTATTCCGTTAGCATTTATCGGGTCTGATGCACTTCGAGGCGTTCAACCTGGCAACCTAGCTGGAACGGGCGAACTTTTCGTCTGGTCGCTGGAAAAGGCAAAGTACGCTTGGAAGTGCGATTATCAGTCGTGGGCTTCTCGCCAACACGAACCCTTTTCTCAACCTCCCCTCGTCCTCCAGTCTTCTCCCTTTGATGCCGGTCGCGTTATCCCCGAGAAAATCGACGAGAAACCCGGTAGGAAAAGTCATGGTTCTTACGTGCCAACGGGGTGGCTGGATCGCTGCCGTTCGTTTTCCACGGTGCAAAAATACCGCGAGCAATTTACCTCGTTCAGCTGAGCATGAAAAAAAAAATCTCCAGTAGGTACGTGCTCATCCTCGATAAAAATAATGGAACAAGAAACTCCAGCGATGGAAACATTGAACTTTATTTTCCAGTTTTACGGTGGCTGTTACGCTTCGAACCCTCGCGATTACTATTTACAAGTTACATCGTGTAACCATCACTTTTTTCTTTGCCATCGCTGACATGCAAAAATGAAAGAAGAGGAGTCGAGGAATAAACTCTCATTTTTTGTTTTTTAGTTTTTCGTTGAGAATTCATGATTCGAATGCAGAAGAATTTTTTTTTGAAATTGGGACGAACGGCCATAATTTTGGATTTTGTTTTTTTTTTTTGGAAAAAGAGACAGAGTAGGTAAAAATTTTAATATTAATAGAATTTATAAAAATGGATCGCTTCAATCGCAAAAAAAATGAAAAAGTTTGGTTTTTGAAGAATTTGGTTGATTCGGGTTTTAAATTAGGAATTATGCAAAATTTGAGTTCCTCGAGCAGATTCGATAAAGTGTACGTTCATCAGCCATTCCTACATTGTTACAAAAGAATTTCCATATCCAGCACGTTTGCTCAACTATACGTAAAATTGGGTCCGAAATTTAAGCTGAAATAGGTGTATATTCGTCATGACCGTGAACTTCCGTTACGGTTTTGAATCATGGAATGCTCATAGTTAACGAGCATTGAAACTCGAGCTCTTCTCGTGGGCGTTTCACCGGAGGACGATGACGCACGATTGGCATTGTAAAATTATTTGTTCCGATGCGAGAGGAGTACCCGATGTAACAGTTCTCCAGGCGTAACAACACCAAATTGAGCTCTTCAAATTCACTCGACCTCCCGCGAGAACTAATTGCAAACCTTTATTATTATTCAATATATAATTCCTCCCGAGCGTTCCGTGTATATTTGCGATCTTGTAATTTTATATTCAAACATGTTAATTTACGTAACAGTTTTCATAAATACGATATTCAGGAAGCTGGGAAATGCAATTATTTAAATAATCATTTTTTTTCTTTAATTTATCGAAAAATGTCTCGAATTTTACTGAATTTTCTAAATTGCCAAATATTTATTGAATTTTATATCATATTTTTCGTAAAAATGTTAGTTGTTGAATCATGGATTCTCGTTTTATTTTTGATTATATTTTTAATTATATAAATATAATAATTTATTTTATTAATTATTTTAGTAATTTAGTAATTTAAAAATTTAATAATCAATTGAAATTATTAAATAAATACTTATTATAATAATCGATTAATAATAATTATGATTAAAAATATTTTCGAACACAACGGATTGAATTTTTGAAAGGTTTAAATTCCAAATCCAAAATTCGACGATTTAACGTTTTCAATACGATCAAATTGAAAATACTTGATCCAATCTCAAAGAAATTCGCAATTCTTTCCTGAATTCATTCTTTGGTTTCTCAAAATCACAATGTCGTGAGAAAAATTGGATTTTAAAGTTTCATTCATACAACTGCTCGGATTTGATCATTAGTATTCCTTAGGACTATCGGAGAATCAGTTTTGGCTTTCCGATTAGCCCCGTTGAGAATTAGGCACGTTTAACAGGGCGTCGACCCGAGAAGAACGATAAACCGTTCGGTCTCTTCAACGAAGAAACTTCCGCTGTTACTCCCCGCGCGCGGGCAGGTGGTTACGAGACATGTGGGAATACTTGCACATAAGTATGTAAATAGGGCATTCCGCGTTCAACGGACCTAGCTCTACGACTTCCTCCACTTTTATCACCGTTTTTTTTTCTTTTGTGATACGAAAGATTATCAGCAATTTTCGTAGCTTCAAAAAATTTGATATTAGCCATTTTGAAAAGTTGGCATTCTGAAAGAACTGATTTTAACAAATTCGCAATAATATGAATCGATTTAAATTCGTAAAAAAGAAATTATATTTCAAAGTTTACAGATTTCAAAAAATCCATATTTTTATCAATTTATTTAAATTCGAAAACGATGGATTTGAAGATTTTTCTAAACGAATTTTAACTCCATTTCAAATTAGAAGTTCAAATTTGGATTCTATGAAACTCAAATTATATTTCTGTTTATTTAAATGTTGGGAAATGTTTTTCTGATTTCATAGGGATTTTTAAAAATATAGTTTTTTGGGTTTTCGATTTTCGTTAAAAATTGATAGTTTATGTCTTTTTTTTTAATCACCCTAAAAAAAGGTGAGCTTAAAAGAATTCAAGAGATCCTGTGTCAATTTTCGTCGATTAAACGTGAACCCTCCCATACGTAACCCTACACACGTACCTCTCGCGTATATTGGTGAATACAGTACGAGCAACAGGTAGACTCTAGGATACACTCATTTCCTCGTTTACCTTGGGCCAGGTGCCCTACAAAACTTGGCATGAATCGTACATGTTGATGCACTTATATATCTATATAATTTCATCACAGTGATAAACATAAACAAACTCACCAACATTTTCATTGTTTCTACCAGTACGTCAATTACGTCCAATTCCTGCTGATTGCTTTTCGGAGTCGGAAATTGATGAAATCTTCATGATTCGTTTCGATCATTTGTTCAATTATAATTTCGCAGATACGTTTTTTATTAAAAAAAAAAAAATTTACCGGTATTTTTTTTTCATTTATCGAAATATAATTTTACTTTTTAATTTTTAATTTACAAAAATGGATAAAAAAATCACAATTAAAGACATTGTAGAAAAAATAAATAATCACAAGTCCAATAGAGTTACTGTCAAGTGTCTATTAGTAATTAATAATCGCAAACGTCATATGATGACCATCATTGTCATTCGTGTTCTGCGCACATATGCGCATGCGCGATCTTTCGATCGCTTAAACGGCAATCTTCGAGTCGTTGATTCGTCCGGCATACGTTATCCGTTGGCGCGGGGATGACGGTGATGACGTTGATGCGGAGGAGGAAAGGTAGCTCGCGGTGTTGGAATTCCTTTCGTCACGTGGACGCGAAATAAAGTGCGGACGAGTTTGGTCGAACTTCTATGAGGACGGACGATAAATATGCAGAAGCGAGCGAGGGTATTGGAGACGAAGCTTGCGGGATCAATCGACCGGAAGTTGACACGGGTAACGGTAATCTTCTCTGCCGTACGACCAAGTTTAGAGAAATAGTGATAAACAATGATGTTGCAATTACTGGATATTTCGTTGTTTTCGTAAATGTCTGATGATAACCAAAGAGAGGAACTTTTATAAGTTACCCAAACCCAAACAAATCCAAACAAAACGAACCCAAACATACCAAACTCAAACATATCGAACCCAAACATACCAAGGCCCAACATACCAAACCCAAACCCACCAAACCCAAACACACCAAACCCCAACATACCAAACCCAAACAACTCACCTTAGGCGATCTTTCGCGGTCCAATGAACCTGACTGATAACCGGAAACGACCAGCCTACATAACTCTTCCGATTCTCCATTCTCTTTCAAAATCTACCAACTCCTTTCATAAGAGTTCCATTCACGGCTGAAAACGATGAATCCCATTGGGGAATAACAATGAAAAGAACTCAAAGTCATTTTTGCTAAGTAATTAGCCAATTAAGCAGCCGAGCTTGATTGCTCGGTAATCAACGTTTTTTCTGCTGTAGACTGGTACAAATGTTGTCTGTTAAAATATCATTGATAAATCCGGGACTTTAAGAGTGCCTGGTGAAAATCGCTCTTCTAGAATGATTTTCCTATTTTCGTAATATCGATAGATCGATGAGGCAGGAAGGGTTCATGGGAAATAAGATTAAATTCTAGCTTGATTTGATAGCTTGGATTGACGACTCAGAGATTGACTCATCAATGAAGAGTTTTGACATTCTTCAACCAGATATCCTTCGTGAACTCCCTTTTTTATCTCTTTAGAACTTTCGTGGTTTCTAGAGTTTAATTTGTATCTTTTTTGTCATATTTGATAGATTCCTTCGAGAAGAGAACGATGGGTAAGGCTAAGATGAATCTTTTTCCTCATCTCTCTCTTTCTCCCTCTTTTTCTCCCTGTCGAGGTCGTCGATGCCTCTTTTCTCTCCGTTATGAAGACTCTCTCGCTTTTTCTTCAACTTTGGTATTCACACACTCTCTCTCTTCTCCCCTCCCCTCTCTCTCTCTCACTCCCTCCTTATTGGACACAATCGACTGAACGGGCCACATCCCAGCAGCCTGGCATCGGGAAGCAACCAGCTCGTAGCACAACGGTACTTCTTCACCGAACGAACTTATACGTGTTTCTTTCCCCATACCGTACGTCCAGTTTTCCCCTATACGTATAACTCGACACGGATTGCATAATCGATGGCCTTCCAACCAAAACTCACGAGTCGGTTTCGGCTTCTTTTCTTTTTCTAGTTCGCAAAGCGGTCAGCCGAGATACTCATTGACGATTTTTTCATTGTTGTTTGGGTTTTTTAAATTTTTTTTCCCCGATCGATTTTTCTTTTTTCCTTGGGAGATCGGAAATTCTAATTTAATGTTGGAAATTTTTATTGAAAGCTAGATGGCAATTGAAAGTAAAAAAGTTCAATTGGAAACTGGACCTTTTGTTTAACAGTTAAGAATTCCAATAGGAAGTTGAGAATTCTAATTGGAAGTGAAAAATTTTAATTGGAAGTGAAAAATTCTAATTGGAAGTGAAAAATTCGAATTCGAAGTGAAAAATTCTAATTGGAAGTGAAAAATTCCAATTGGAAGTGAAAAATTCTAATTGGAAGTAAAAAATTCCAATTGAAAGTGAAAAATTCTAATTGGAAGTAAAAAATTCCAATTGAAAGTGAAAAATTCTAATTGGAAGTAAAAAATTCCAATTCGAAGTGAAAAATTCTAATTGGAAGTGAAAAATTCCAATTGAAAGTGAAAAATTCCAATTGCAAGTAAAAAATTCTAATTGCAAGTAAAAAATTGCAATCGAAAGTTGAAAATCCCGATTGGATGCATCATGAAATCGGAATTAGACTCTTCGATCAAAGCTGATGGATCAATCGTGAAAAAATCCTGGAAAAATCAAAGAAAGTCAAAGGATGAGGAAAAATGTCTCGGAGTTGCCGTTACGAGGAAAATGTACACAAAAAATGGGAAGGGAGGGCGAGAGTGTTGTTGGAAAAGGAATGTAGGTGCAAATGGGGTCGCTAACGCTGAAGGCGAACCGCTGCACCCAACGTTACCAGGATAGCTACAACCAAATCGAACGATCGCTCTTGCTGGCATAATAATCTCTCGCGTCCTCCTCTCCCCACTGTATCTCTTCGGTATCGACCGAACGAGCGAGGTACCATTCACATTCTCAGGTGACTGATTCACTACGGCACCGCCACGTGTGCCGTAACGTCTATCTAACCCAACACGCTCCATCGATACCGAATAACTTGGAATCAGCGAGTAAAACGTTACCAAGTGTAATCCCTCGATTGCGCACTTCATTGAATGTGGAATATCAGTTGGCGTGGTGCACACCCATTACGGTTTAACGCATCGAAGAATTCTGACGACACACTCGAGAATTCGTTTCCAATGCGATTAAACGTTATGCCATAGTACGTATCCAGTAACATTCCTACTTTTCGCAATCGTCCATTTTTTAAATCTTTTCTTTTGCAAAGTATTTAGTAAGTAGTATTTAAATAGATAATAAATAAATATAATATATAATTATTATAAAATTTATAATATTGTATATTACAAATATATATATATATATATATATATATATATATATATATCTATATATTTATTATAAATATAGATTTAGATATTTATATTATAGGTATATGTATATTATATTTAATTCTATATTTTTTTAAATGAACATCTTACCTTTAAAATCCCTTGAAAGATTGCTCTATCAGATTATGCTATCGTTCGATAAAATATCTAAAATTGTTTATCTTTTCATCGTTCAATGAAATGATTTCTTCTCGTAATTTCCAGCCATCGAAAAACGTTTTTTACAAAATTCATATTCCCATGTGACTGTAATTTTTCTTCAATTTCTCTTCATCAGGTAATTGAAAAGCTTCATAGATTAGACAATTGCAGTTTGGAAGCTTTCCATGCCAGGTTTATTTATTTTCCACTATCAAGGAAGATTTTTTCCCCAGAATTCTTAAATAATAAATAAATAAATAAATGGATGAATATTCGTTTACGAGCACTTGAGAAATGCTCGATGGCAGTTTTCCCTCGCTATTTGCAGTGTCGATAAAGGCCCAATATTTCTCAAAGTGATCCAAGCTCGGGTGTTCATTCTAATCATGTAAAATTCATCGCGATCGAGTACCATCGCAGGCCCATAAATTTCCTCCGCGTTTTCGATTTCCAAAATTTTTCCTTTTTCGTAATTCATCGATCGGCAAATATCGGTAGCTTCCTTGACCGTGGTGACTGGATTGGCGAAACATTCCGTGTGCCATATGCCAAACGAACGCTGAAGAATCTGACCAGTTCCACGGTTGTGAATTCCCCTTCAATATTTATCGATGACGAATCAAATCCGCAAGTTCGATTACGCAATACATCTCACGATCAACAATTGTTCATTTGTATATACTTACGGGTCTTTCATACTTCCTTGTATTCCTCGACAGACCTTCTCGTCTTCACCGTTCGGACAGTCGATTTCACCGTCGCACACGAAGTCGTAGGGCACGCAAGTTTCCGTCACGTTCATTCCGCTAGGAAGCATCAAACAAATAAATAATGTATATCGAATCTGTCACCGCGACGAATCCAGACGCATCGTTCGAATGAATATATGAAATAACGATTATTATTATTATTTCTAACAAACGTTCGTCAGATGATCAGAAAAGGACGCATAATTTACAATGATATATATTTTTATAAACAATTGTTGTAATAATTGTATAGAAAAAATTCTAATTGCAAATAATAATAATAATCGTTATTATTGAAGATTACATTTTTTTTCAATTATAGTTTACAACAGTAAACTATAATTGAATAATAATAAAAACTATAATCAATTATAGTTTACAACAGTAAACTATAAACAGAAAAAATTCTAATTGCAAATAATAATAATAATCGTTATTATTGACGATTACATTTTTTTTCAGTTATAGTTGATAACAACAGTTGTCTGTTATAAAAAATTGTTATAAAGTCAATTTATAATAACGATAAAAGTCAATTTATACAGGGTGTGGCGTAAGTAATGGATAACCTTGTATTGTCGGATAGGGGACCTTAAGCCCTATCTAAAAAAAATTACGAACTCCCTCTGACTCAACTACTCTTTGT